>ML781630.1:93064-111236 GCA_009831015.1 Picea engelmannii | reverse complement strand
TTAAAATTTTGAAAGTTAAACATATATTAAAATTTTCATGAAGATGGGGCAATGTTGCCCTAAATTTGATGAAAATGAAGTTAAGGCAAAATTAAAAATAAAAAAGCAAATATTAAAAAACTTTTAAAAGTTAAAAACATATATTAAAATTTCATGAAGTTGGGGGCAATGTTGCCCTAAATTTGATGAAAAATTTGTATTATGGCCCCCTTCCCGTCACTCCTTTGAGTGATGAGATGGGGGGCACTCTCAACCCCACTCCTTTGAGCGACAAGAGGGGGGCCACCTCCACACCCTGACATTGCGCATGAGTAGCTCATTTGAGCCGTACGATGGGAGGGCACCCCCAACTCTTAGAAGTTGTTCCTTTTAGTGACGAGAGGGGCCTACACCCATTCTACTTAAGATCCCCCCAAACCAAAAAAAAAAAAATTGTATTATGGTCATCCCTTTTATTGTTCAAGGACGCTATTAAGGCTCTTTTGAGTAGTGAGAGGGGTTTTCCCCACCCTAAGTCACTTCTTCGAGTGACGGAAAGGGAGACCACCTTCACCCCTTGTCACTTTTAATTTATTAATAAATTATATATAATATTGTGATTAATTTTTTTTATACAATATAATTATATATATGAATGAATTTTATGTTCGATTTTATATGAATATATAGATTTAATTATTATATTATTTATAGGGATAATCTTTTCGACTTGATCCTGGGTTTTTTAAGATAATAAGTGATCTATTGTTTCTCTGCTTAAAAAAATAAATTATTATATTATTTAAATCTCTCTCATCGTCTCTAAATTTCTTAATAAATTATATATGAACTTTTGATGATTTTTCTTTATATAATATATATGAATGTTCAAATTTATATGAATGTATAGATTTAATTATTATATTGTTAGTCCCTACCCTTTGGACGAGGGACTATTAGTAATCATTTTTGCATTCTTCTATTAGTACGACATACAAACCAACCATTTAACCCAAAGTTTTAACTGTTTCATGCAATTTTCCAACTCATGTTTATGTTTTTGTCCTAAGTTTTAAGTTTGAGGCCTTATTTGGCCTCATATCGAGGAAAGTGGGCTTCAAACTTAGGGAATTGGAGGGTAAACTGGATATGTATAAAGCAATGTGAATTAATGCTAAGTTTCACATTAACATTGATTCAAAACATTAAATGCTTAATGTTTTCGGATGCATAACTCATAGTCCATGACGAGCGGTGGCTTTGGTGTCTATGGTGAGTTGTCAACTGTCAATTTCCCTCCACCTCCACTTCCACTTGGTCACTTACATGTCACTTGCAAGCACTATAGCCATATTTGCAAGTCACCCCTGGATTGCGACAGAGATAACCCTGATACCCATCAGTTTGTATGTCACGAAAAATAAATTTAGAGGCAGTCTAATGGACACAGACTCATGATGGTATCGTTCTAACTCAGAGAACTGGATCGAAAAGCATAAGTAGGTGAGGTCTTGGTCTAACTTCCATCAACACGTTTTGGTATAGTGGTGAGTAGGGGGAAGGACTTAAGGAGAGTGAAGAGGTCTTCTATGAACGTCAGGTCTTCCAGCAGCCTAAGGAGGAAAAGATTAGAAAACAAAATCCTCTTGGATTCAGAGCTTCGGGAAACTGAAAACATTATGACAACACTGCAATCAAACATCCATTACAACACAATCCCAATAATCCATGTGAATCCTTCAATCTTGAACATTCACTATCAAATGCATAATAAGATGGAGTAAGAAAAGTTGACTTGGATTAAACAAGAAGTCTCAAATACAAATCCATAACCAGAAACCAAAGGCTTTGCTAAAACATTATAATGCGGGAGCTCAGCTCAACCATCCCCCTTTACAAAATATAAAAACTGAGTATATATACTCAAAGAAACTTACTCTCTACAGAAACACACTCTGGTCATGCATTCAAGGCTTGGCGGCTGCATCTTCTTTTGTCAGGTTGCACTTGCACTCTTCTGTCAGATGCAAGATCAAATCGGTATGGGCTTTACAAAAAAATTCATGACAAGGGAACTTTCGGCTAGCAGTCTGCCCTCCACAGCCATATTTTCATGCTTTCCATTTATGTGGTAAAACGAGGTTTCAACCACCTCCCTATTTTCATTAACTACTTTCATCGGGATCAGGGCGAGGACTGACACCCATGAATTCTCCAAGTGAGCTCACAACTCCTTCGAGTCAATTTTGGCACCTTGAGGCCATGCAGATCTTTCTCGATGACCGAATTGGGCGCTTAGTTTCTTGGCGCAACTCTTTTCCTTGCCCCACGTGACCTCAGTCCATGACCTCGTGCTTATCTTAGGCACGTCGCGATTTCGCATTTCGTGAACTCATGATGCGTTCTATACTCAAACCTCTGAGTCGCGAAATCATGACGCTCAAATTAGGTGACATGTGTCCCCTTTGATCAGACGACCCAGACGACATCGACACTTTGGGACATAGCACTTCACGGATCTTCAAAAATCTTCCCTCTTACTTTACCGACTCGCGAAATCGTGAAAAGCTGATCCAACAGTACAAATCTCTTATTTGATCAATGGCTACGATCTTATCGTGATTTCGCATTTCGCGAGTTCTGATGACTTTCTCCTTGACCGATCCATCTCACAAAACCACGAAACACTGATCGCGCACCACATGTCCTTCGCAGCACCAACTCCTAGGATGGACCTCGCAATTTCAGACCTCTGGCGCTATATTTCGTGCAACTGTAGGATCCCGATCGCCATCGATCTGATCTTCCTGGTGGATTTACGTCGTTGAAAACTGATCTTTCTCGCTTGCTTGATTTGAGTCCATGTCAAACCTCTTCAAGTGTTGCGCTTGGTGGTCATGACCGCGGCCTGTGAACAATTACTCGAATGACTAGATGAGGGCTCGGGAAAACAAAAGGATCAGTGGCAGAGGAAAAAACAGGGGTGATCGGCCTTAGCGAAACCATGAAGGCTAAGGGCCGATATTTCTTAGGCAAGCTACTAAGGAAAAACAAGTATATCAAATGGGTGAAGATAAACAATCGAAAACTATGAGCCAAAAGGAAAACCTACGATCGAGTCTGCAAAAGGAGAGAAACGGGAAAAATTACAAACCTAGGTAGAAAAGACAGACTCACAAGACCCTAACAAGTTTATGTGCTAACATTAGGCTCCATGGGGGATAGAGTCCTCCCTATGAGGCTATAAGAACTCTTTTCGCGGATTCAGTGCCTTAGTGTTGGGTTGTGGAGTCTCCTATGAAAACAAAATAAAATAAAACATAAATGGTATTTACAATGGTGGGACATCGATTGTAGCTTTAAACAAAAAACATTTTTAGGTAGTGCCCATTTACAGGGCCACCAAAATCTTCGTCTCCCTTCAAATTATGCAATATGTAAGTGTTGTTTGGAAAGGCTTCATAAATCTTGAAGGGACCTATCCAAAGGGCTTCAAATTTACCATGCTTTCCCTTGTCCTGTCTGGGTGCATCCCATTTTAGTACTAGATCTCCCAGTTGGAAATCATCTTTAATTCCTTTCCTGTCAAAATTCTACTTGATCTTCTGCTGACGGTCATGTGCTCTATCCATCACCTTCTCTCTAGTTTGTTGTACTTTTACCAGCTGATGAATTCTTCTGATCATGTCATCAGGCTCTCCTTGGTAGTCTTGGAATAATTTTTCTACAGGCAGGACAAGCTGAGAAGGAAAAACTGCTTCAGTCCCATATACCAGTTGGAAAGGGGAGATGCCCAGGGACCTCTTTGTTGTCACTCTATCAGCCCACAAAGAAAATTTGAGCTTTGAGCCCCAGGCTTTCTTGTTGTCCTCTATCAGTCTTTTGATGATCTTTATTAGGCTCTTGTTGTAATATTCTGCTAACCCATTTCCTTGTGGATAGTAAGGGGTGGAGTAGATTAATGAAATTCTGAACTACTCACAAAACTTGATCAACGGTTCGGCCCTGAAGGAAGCGGCATTATCGGTAATAATTCTATCCGGGAAACCAAACCTTACTATAATATCTTTGAGAAAACCAATGATCACTTTGTGAGTAGCGCTCCTAGTGGGGATAGCTTCTATCCACTTGGTAAAATAATCTGTTGCAATTAAAATCCACCTGTGCTGACCACTTGAAGGAGGATGAATTTCCCCAATAAAGTGTAGGGCCCATCGCTGAAAGGGTCTTGAAGCTAGTACATGATTCAATGGCAGAGACTTGAACTGCTACTTCCCAGAGAATTTCTGACATTTAATACAAGCCCTAATTTTCGCACAGACATTAGTGAATAGAGTAGGCCAGTAGTACCCAGCCCTGAGAATTTTGTAGGTTGTGATCTTCTAGAAATGATGTCCCCCGCATAGGCTGTCATGGAACTCAAATATTATCCTTTGGGCCTCTTGTGGTTCTAGACATCTCAAGAGAACTCCTAATGGGTCTTTCTAGTACAAGACCTGGTCAATAAGGAAATACCTAATCGCTTTGAGCTTTAAAGATCTTGCCTTGCTTTTTCCCATACCATATGGAGGTTGCAACTCTTGCAGAAAATATATAATTTATTTATACCAGGTGCATTCTGCCAATGGAGGGTTGTCCTGATAACTTTTATTAGACAACTTAGCTTGCTGATCTTCTAAGCAAGTGTCGATGAAATTAACCTCAAAGATTTACAATTATATTCAACCAATAACTTGGCTAAACCCTGGCCTTTAACTAGCTTGGTGGGTTTTATTTACAGATCAAATTAGAGGATTCTGGCAATCCACTTGCTCCTCCTCCCATCTATGTCAGGCTGAATGAGAATGTCCTTCAAAGAAGCTGAAGGAACATATGCAATGATTTTTGAATGCAAAACATAGAGTCTGAAAGCTTTGAGAGATTTTACCAAGGCATAGGCCTACTTCTCCATGATGTCATATATGATCTATGCATCCCTCAGTGCTTTGCTAAAAAATGAAATAGGTTGCTCCATCCCTTCAACATTCTTCTGCAATAAAACAACTACGACTGTATCAAAAGAAGAAAAGGAAAAAATAAGAAAATCCTTGGAATAATCAGAACTGATTAGCACCAGTGCCTCAGTCAGTTCCTTCTTGATTTGGTTGAAGGATTCTCTAGAATCGGCAATCCATTTTACTTCGTTCCCCTTCCTGAGCATGGTTGTGATATGCTTCACCAATTTAGCAAAATTTGAAACAAACCTTCTTAAGAAATTGATTTTGCCCAGGAAGGACTGAATTTCTTTCTTGGATCTGGGAAGTGATAAGGCTTGAATAGCTTCTACCCTGCTTGAATCAATCCTGACCCCCTCAACTGATACTATGTGGCCCAAGAATTTTCCCTCCTTCATAGAAAACAAAGACTTCTTGGTATTTAAGGAGAGACCAAATTTCCCCCATTTCAGGAAAACCCTTTTTAAATGCTCACAGTGCTCTCTATCTGATCTAGAGAAGACTGTAATATCATCCAGGTAGATGACCACAAACTTGTCCTTTTCTCCAATGAAAGCAATATACATGGCTCTTTGGAAGGTCGCCCCCGCGTTCATCAATCCAAAGGGAATTTTGGCATACATGAATGTACCCCAAGGAGTAGTGAAGGTTGTTTTTTCTCTGACCTCAAGTAGGACAAAGATCTAATTATATCCTGAAAATTCATCGAACATGGATATCCTTGATGCGCCAGTTACCCTTTGTAATATGTGTTCCATTTTCGGAAAGGGGTAATTGTATTTATTTGAGCTCCTGTTTAGATTCCTAAAATCGACACAAAGTTTGATTTCCCCACTCTTCTTTCTTACCGAGACCAGGTTGGCCACCCACTCAAAATATCTCAAAGGGACAATGATTTGGGTGTCCAACAGTTTTTTAACCTCTTTCTCCATAACAGGAAGCAACATAGGATTTATCTGTCTTAATTTCTGCCTAAATGGTTTGGCTTCCTCTTTCAATGGGATTTTGTGCTCAATGACACTCATTTCATATGTTCTGAGGTCTTCATAGGTCCAGGCAAACACATCAGAAAATTCCTTTAATAAGTCAGCGTACCCGTCCCTCTGCTTCCTTGACAAGCTCCTTGACAACTTGACATACTTAGGGTCTTTCTCTGGGCCAATATTTCATTTGGCTATGTCGACATCATCAATTGGCCTATGAGATTTCACTGCCACATCATTATCATCAAATATCCTTTCTAAAGGGACTAGTCCCTTTGAGATGTGGTTGTTGGGTAACTGGACAATGTGATGATCAACAATCTTGTTTAGAAAAACATCAGGATGAGGATGTATTTTGGAGTCGTAATCTTGATCAATGTGTAATGCTAAAAGATCATCAACAGTGTCCAGGAATGTTTTGATCTCAATATCACCCTCAAACACTTTCCAATGCTTGACGTTGTCAGGTATGGACTGTCTATATTTTACTTCTACATCATACCTGAGCTTGGGTGGCTGGGGGATTCTAAAATTGCTTGTTGATATAGCCAAAAAGTCAACCATGACATTCTCTTCCCTGAGAACAAATGAAATGTTTAAAGCCGAGAAAACACTATCAATGAGGTCCCATACTTCATTTCTATATGATTTCATCCGAGGGTGCTTAGTCTGATAAATACTCTTGATCTGTTGGACAATCATCTCAGCATCTCCAAATACTGATATATCTTCAATCCCCATGTCCTTTGCAGCCCTCAAACCCAAAACAAGAGCTTCATATTCTGCCACATTATTGGTAGTTTCAAATTCTAACTTGTAGGACAGAGATATAGTTTCCTGAGCAGGGGAAACAAGGACTACTCCAGCACCAACACCTTCTCTAGAAGAGGCTCCATCAAAGAACATTTTCCACACAGAGGTAATTAGAAGAGAATCTTCAAAGAGAGTAATGGACTTTCTGATTTCAAGAGGGGGCTTAGGGGCATTAGTGAGATGCAACAAGATGGATCCCAGATTAGTGTCAAGTGCAAAGATAGGATGGTTGGTGGGATCTACTTCATCGCTGATAATGTATGCCAACCGAGCTTCTTTGTATAGTCTTCTATGCTCCCCCCCAAACACAAGAAAGGTAGCATATGTGAGGTCCATATGCAATGTTCCCCCAAGCCTTTTTATCCAAGATCTTAACAATAGCATGCCAAACTTGGGAGGAACATTAGCCACCATGATATCCATGACCACACTTTTCATGGGTAGCTGAAACAAGGTCACAACCAGATCTTTGATGACCCCAAGACATTGCACTTTCCTGGAGTCAAAGGAATACAAGTCATGGTATGATTTTGTGATTTCTAGACCTAATTCTTCCATGACAGGTTTGGGCATGAGGTTATGAGAGGCCCCTGAATCCATCAAAAAATTATGTAGTACATTGTCATGTATGTTTAGTGATGTGTAGAAGAGAGGGGATGAATCGTCTCTATCTTCTACCATGGGACCTAGGATGACTATTGGCTTCTCGTCTTGCAAATTGATTGAGTCTGAGGGATGATTCAAAGGTTCAAGCAACAATAGTTTAGATAGGGATCTCTTAAAGTCTTCATGCTTGACCAGCTCTAAAAGGGGTACCGAGATCCTAATATTCTGAATTTCCTGCTCAAAGTTAAAATAGGAGGGGGGCTTCATAATTTCCTTTACCTCTGGGATAGGACCTTTGGCTATTGGTGAGGGATTATGGTATTTCTTTTCCTTGTTGCTTCTTGCCGCATCTTTGGAGGGCTTGTATGCTATGGGAGGCTAATCAGGGACGTCGGACTTCCCCTCTTTCTTCTTAGACCCAAGGTTGTATCTATTTGGGCTGTCGTTGGCCTTATTCCCCTTGCTCAGCTCATTTAAGTGAATGTCCATGAGATACTACTCATATGTTGATTGAGTTAAGTGAGGAGAAGGAGATGCGTCTTCGAGACAATGAATTTATGGGTCAAGGTCCTCTTCCTATCCATAATCATCTATGAAAAGGTTGTTCTGAAGAGGGGTTTGGATTTTTTGATCATCCATGTCTCTGTTTCAAGGCTCTCTTTGCATAATCTGAGGAGCATGGTTATTCGGCCTCCTGAAGTTTCCTCTGTTTTTAACATTTTGAGGATTTATGTACGTTTTCTTGCCCTCCAACTCCAACCTTTCCATTCTGGCTGAAAGTTATTTTAGTAACTTGGTTACTTCGTCCATTTGAGGGGGGAGGGTAGAGGAACTGGAGGTTGAGGCTTCAGATCCTCCCCTTCCTCTGTCTTTATCAGCCTTATTCCTAAGTCAGTCAATTGTCGATGTGTTAGATTCTACTTCCAGGGTTGCATCTTGCATATGAGCCAAGGAGGTAGCTCTTCTCTCTCTTAACAGGAGGCAGAAGTCAGGGTCAAAAGCACTAGCATATGTGATTTTGGTAGAGGCCTCTGTAGGCTTTATCTCAGCAGGGATTTTATTGTACATTTTGTTGAATATTTTGGAGAAGTCAGAGATAAACTCTCCCTCTTTTCTCTTTAGGGACCCAAACTCTATGATATAATACATGAATTTCTTTTTATCTCCCCATTGTCTCAAGAAGATATCATCTAATGCCTCGATCCCATTAATGGATCCAGAGGTTAGGGCCCTGAACCACTTTCTAGCTTCTCCATCAAGGCTATGGACAAAAATCCTCATCCATACATCTTTGTCTATTACGACATAGTTATCAGCATAACTATAGAAAGTTACAAGGTGCTCTTCTGTGGTAATATCTCCCTCCCCCGTAAACTTAGATAACTTCTTAAGTTAGCCACCAGCTGGGAGGGCATTAAGAGGCTGAGGAAAAATGAGAGGGGCATATCTGGAAGCTACTATGGTGTCCATTCTATTTCTAGGGGGGATTAGCACCCGTCATTGGGGTGTGAACTGGAGGAGAACTAGGTGGGGATGGAGTTCGAGCAGGGGAGATTGGAGGTGCATTTCTAGGGACAAAATAAAACAATGGAGGACTTGAGGGAGAAGAGGTTTTCTGCTCCATAAACACAACAACTTTAACAGGATGAGGAGTAGTGAAGCTCGGAGAGGGGAAATCAACAGGAAAACTCCCAAAATTTAAACTTCTAGAAACTCCAACAGAGGGTGTAACAGGAAAATGAGAAATATCTATTGGAGTCGCTATAGGAGGATGGTGAAAATGATCAAAAGTACCTGGTTCAACAGCTGAAGTACCTTCTTGAAGGGTCTTTCTTCTTTTGACAATTTTCTCTTGGTCGGCTTCAGGAGTCGCTAGAGGCAGCTGTGGAGTAGACCTCGTTTGTCTGCCTCTGGAAGCCACAACTGAAATAGTGGAGTCACCAGTGGATTCACTTCAATGGAGTTGTCGGGTGCATAGTTGCAATATTTGATGTACTAAGTTCTGATGCACCTTCAGAACTAGTAATCTTTGTCGTTCAATCCCATGGAAAATCTTCAATTTCGTCCCCGACAATAGTGCCAGAAATGTTAGCCTCAGAAGTCACCCTTGGATTGCAACAAAGGTAAGCCTGATACCCATCATTTTGTATGTCATGAAAAATAGATTTAGAGGCGGTCTAATGGATGCAAACTTGGGATGGTATGGTTCTAACTCAGAGAACTGGATTGGAAAGCATAAGCAGGTGAAGTCTTGGTCTAACTTCAGTCGGTAAGTTTTGGTATAGTGGTGAGTAGGGGGAAGGACTTAAGGAGAGTGAAGAGGTCTGTTATGAACGTCAAGTCTTCCAGCATCCTAAGGAGGAAAAGCTCAGAAAAAAAAATCCTCTTGGATTTGAAGCTTCAGGAAATTGAAAACATTATGACAACACTGCAATCAAACATCCATTACAACATAGTCACAATAATCCATGTGAATCCTTCAATCATGAACATTCAGTATCAGATGCATAATAAGATGGAGTAAGAAAAGCTAACTTGGATTAAACAAGAAGTCTCAAATATAGATACATAACTAAAAACCAGAGGCTTTGATAAAAATTTACAATGCGGGAGCTTAGCTCAACCATCCCCCTTTACAAAATATAAAAATTGAGTATATATACTCAAAGCAACTTTCTCCCTACAGAAACACACTCTGGTCATGCATTCAAGGCTTGGCGTATGCATCTTATCTTGTCAGGTTACACTTGTACTCTTCTGTCAGATGCAAGATCAGATCGATATGGGCTTTACAAAAAAAATCATGACAAGGGGAATTTCGGCTGATAGTCTGCCCTCCACGACCATATTTTCATGCTTTCCATTTAAGTGATGAAACGAGTTTTCAACCACCTCCCTATTTTCATTAACTACTTTCATCGGGATCAGGGAAAGCCTTGACACCCATTAATTCTCTAGGTGAGCTCACAACTCCTTCGAGTCAATTTTGGCACCTTGAGGCCATGCATATCTTTCTCGGTGACCGACTCGGGAACTTTGTTTCTTGGCACAACTCTTTTCCTTGCCCTGCGTGTCCTCGTGCCATGACCTCGTGCTTATCTCAGGAACGTCGCGATTTCACATTTCGCGAACTCATGCTGTGTTCTATACTCAAACCTCTGAGTCACGAAATCACGACGCTCGAATCAGGTGACACACGTCCCCTTTGATCGGACGGCCCAGATAACATCGGCACTTTGGGACATCATGCTTCACTGATCTTCAAAACTCTTCCCTCTTACTTTCTCAACTCGCGAAATCGCGAAAAGTTGATCCAATGATCCAACTCTCTTCTTCAATCAACGACTATGATCTGATCGCGATTTCACATCTCATGAGTTCTAATAACTTGCTCATTTTTCGCTCCATCTCGCGAAACCACAAAACATTGATCGTGCACCATGTGTCCTTTGCATCACCAACGATTAGGATATACCTTGCAATTTCGGACCTCTGGCGCTATATTTCATGCAACTACAGGATCTCGATCACCCGATCATCGTCGATCTGATGTTCATGGTGGATTTACGCCATCAAAAACTGATCTTGCTCGCTTGATTTGAGTCCACATCAAACCGCTTCAAGTGTTGTGCTTGGTGGTCATGACTGTGGCCTATGAACAATTACTCAGATGACTGGTTGAGGGCTCGGGAAAACAAAAGGATTAGTGGCAGAGGCAAAAGGAGGGGTGATCAGCCTTAGGGAAATAATTAAGGCCAAGGGTCGATATTTCTCAGGCAAGATGCTAAGGAAAAACAGGTATATCAAACGGGTGAAGACAAACAATTGAAAACTATGAGCCGAAAGGAAAACCTATGATCGAATCTGCAAAAGGAGAGAAACAGGCAAAATTACAGACCTAGGTAGAAAACACAGACTCACAACACCCTGAAAAGTTTATGTGCTAACATGACCATTCCTTGAAAAGGGAGAACATGCATAGCTCTTGGGTTTCAAAGTGGACTAAGAAACAAATTTTGTTTCTGGGTACATGAATTGTTGGACAGGGTTTTTCTAATCAAGTTGATAAACATAGTTATAGAAATATAGAGTGATTGAGTGAGAAATCACAGTAGCCTCCTTTTCTTGGTGGATAGGAAACTAATCTTCCAGAGTTCTTGTGGGAGGAGGACAGTGGCCTCCATCCTTGACTGTGATGAACAGAAGGAAGAATTCTAGGTGTAATGGTCAAGACCAATCTTGACCTAAAGATACTCTAGATTTCTGAACTAGGATACTTAGTAAGTAACATAATTCGAAATTGCATCTAGGCTTTAAGGGAATAGTCCAAATGGTATTAGACATTAAATTTTTAAAATTAAGATAAAATGGTTTACTAAATGTTGATCCTAAATGTAGTAAAGGAAGTGTTGGGGCACTTCTAGAAGCCCAATGGGTCAGATTGACATCCAGTGGTGGATGGTAGCCATATAGATATAGTTGGAAGCTAAATTGGTTGATTATGTTACCTTGGGAATGGTTATAATTGCCTAGATTGTATTTATAAGTTGGGTAATGTTCCATGGAGGTTGAGGAAAGAGTGTTTTCTTGCTAGTTGTTATTGTATAGAAAGGGAACATAGTTATGACTATGTCTGATTCAACTTCCATGTGGATGTTGTTTGAATGACTACAAGCTCACAACTGAGATGGAAGCTCAGTGTTGTGTGTCCCTATGAGGCTTGTCATAAGGATGGAAACAACATCCTTGGAGGAGGATCTGGAAGTCTGATAGGTCCATGTGTAAATGATGCACATGCATGATGTAAGGATATATGTATACTAAAGGCACAATATGGTTGCCTTGATGAGTGATATGTAAGGCAAGAATTKCACTTGCCAAGATTAAGTGAATACCATGGATGCATGGTTGACTCCATTTTCAAGAGTCATGAAAGTTCTATTTTGAATGATAGCTTAAGGGGGATGCACTCCATTCCCTCGAGAAAGACTCGTATAAACAAATGAAAGAGTAAATGAGCAAGGATGGTCTGTTGTCAGGATAAGAGGCAAATGATTATGCCTTGAGAATCACATGAGAATGATTTTGAACAATCACGAGTTGACTAATTTTAAAGTAGAGATGTATGTAGGCTATAAAATATACCCATGGAAGCTACACACTGACTTTTGATTATGCATATGGTTAAGTACATCATGGATGTAAGTTAACAAAACCAGAATATGTGTGGATACATAATTTGGGTGCATGACAAAGATGCATGTTTATATTCCTTATGGAATATTTGGTAAACAAATAAAGATAACTCAAGGTTGAGGCCATAATAGATAGTGATGGACATGCAATAAGGAAGTTGCATGCTGAGGGAGTTCCCTGTGGAAGAAATGTGTGAAAAATCTGGTAGGAGGACAAAGTCACAAACTTAATAACTTATGAGAATTAAGCAGTGAGCTACAAGCTTATANTATATATATTGGATTACATTTTGAAATCATCATGCAATAAATAGAAGATTAATGAATGAATACATGAGTATGTTTGATTGAATAGGCTTGGTTGAAGCCATGTTAAGAAAAGGCAGTGAGGCCTTTAGAGATAACTCAGATGGGCTGAAAAGTCCCAGGCGGTGTAGAAAGAATTGGAAGAAGGGGAGAGTCCTCCATTCTTTTCTTGCTGAGTATTATGTTTTCTCTGGGATGAGAGAGTCGGTACGCAGATGAAAGTAAATGTTTTGGCACCATAGTGATGATGGTCGTATTGTTGTAGAAACAATCGAGATTTGTTTGTGTTGCACTTATGAAAACATTAAGGATAATGTGATGAAGTGCATAAACATGTCCTAGGACATGTCTGAAAAATGTTTTATTGTCTTAACATTATGCACAAAATTTTTGAAAGGCAGTTGTATGCCACATATACCCAAGTAGAGTATGATTCAGGAAGAAAACCCGATTGAATCAGATTAATCAAGAACCTGAGAGAGGAGATGAATGTGAGTCATTAATCGGAGGGAAGAATGATCGCAATCGTCAAGTCAACTTCAATATCCACTAGAGTTAACAGATCAAACACCAATCATTCGATTAGATCGATGATCGGGGATCATTGTGGGACGCAAAGGCAAAATTAACAGACGTACTAGTTCATGGCTCACAATCAACCCGCACCGTTGATCTCATCGGGGTGGATGATGAGCGACCACAATTAAAATAGTCAGACGAGCACTTTTTGATTTGCGAAGATTGAACTCTCCTATAAAGAGCAAGCATATTGGGGTTCCACAATCGTTGTGAACCGTCGATCTGTGAACGATCGGTGGGCGAACCTGGAAGGAACGCATGCATTAATGTCGCGTAAAACTCGTACTATGATTGGGTTCTATGGTTGAATTTAGAAAATCGATGCTTTGTTCTCAATCTAAATTCTCTGTCAAACACTTCTATGTTGGAATTATTATTATTTGGAAATCGTGTGGCTTAAAATCGATCAATGGCTTGTGATCATTGCCTAGATTTCACATGCACACAGGTTAACGTCGAGACATATACCCATAATTTAAATTCAATATAGCGGTGTTTGGAGTTTGGGATATGATCGTAGATCGGGCGACCCATATTCATTGCAGAGATCGAGAGGAAAGTTAAACCACGAGTTAGTTGAGGTTCCGCAATCCCTTGCAGTCATTGGATATGGGGGAAGATGGATCTACATCGTCGATTTGTAGACAAAGGATTTAGCTAGGATCATAGCGCCTGGACACGGGAGCTGAAAGGATAGCACCTGAAAAGAATAGAACTGAGGTCAAAGCTCTCGGTCACATGGAGAGAAAGCGAAGTTCTTCTGGGCCAGTCAAGAAAGATAGAGTTTATCACTCTGAGTTACACTGTGGCATGGGGAATGGTTCTATGGGAATAAAGGTGCTCATAGCTAGTACATTGCATGGAATTTCTTTGAGGAAATGCATGTTTTCATGAAGGGAAGACGATGGACCTTCCATTGAGGAAGGAGGACCTTCCAAAAATTTTACTTACATTGTATGGATGTCAAAGAAAAGAAAATTTGGGTGGCCATGAGTGTGGTCACCTTGGTTACTAACGAGGAAAGAATGCTTGGGTGTATTCAAGAGAAACTTATAATTTCGTATGTGCCAACCTGGGATCATGACCAACCTATAGCAGGAAGCATAGTCCATCTGCAATAATGAACATGAATGAATAAGCGATGTGGTGAAGAGCTTGGCTAAGCTCCAACACACCATGGAAGAGTGCTTTTCATAAAATATGGAAAACTTGAAATCAATGTAAGGGTGCATTGGGTATGAATGTGGCCACGAATGTTGGCACATTCATTAAAGTCAATTGATACCTAAATTACATTTTGAAAGGTTCGGTAGGATGAAATGATGCATAGGTAAGGGATGATTTTTTTTTCCTCCCATGTTTATATAGATGCGGTGCAACTGTTAGAATGCACAAGCTAAGAAAGGATGTGATGAAATTTTAAATGTGGTGAGAATATATATATATATATATATATATATATATATATATATATATATATATATATATATATATATATATATATATATATATATATATATATATATATATATATATATATACATGAGAAACTAATAGTTTGTTTGGTTGTGTAAAGAATGAATTGCAGGAAGAAGGAGTCTTGGATATGGAAATGTTGTAAGCCCATAAAGAAGACCAATTGTCTATTGAGCCAAACTACTATGGAGAGGAAAGTCCCATGCTTGTGAATCTATTCCCTGTGTGGAACAAATCTGAAAAACAAAATGTGGAATTTGGAAATCTGTGGGTGACATATTTACAAGAAAAATTATGAATTTGAAATTGATGATAATGTCTCATGAATTTTTGTATACTTGTGATACATGTGAGAAGAAAAGATCTGTCCATAAAGGACAGATGGAGGCTTTCAAGTTGGAAAGAATGAAAAATGGATACTATTGAGCCATGAGAACCTCGTGGTAAGCCATGATCACCTGGAATATGTTGTGTTGAGGTAACACAAGCCGGAGGGACGCCTCGACTGTAAGGCTCGATAAATTCTTTGAAATTTTTCCTGTGCAAGAAAACCTTGGCAAGGAAAGATGGATCACCCGAGGAACTTTATAGTAGAGAAGGGGATGCCTGAGCCTAGGCTTGGAGAGTGAGTGACCGCAGGGAAGAGGAGACTCTGATAGTTCTTGTAAACTATTGATTGGGATCATGCACACAATGGGTATGTCCAGGAAAAACAGTGAGCCTGGATAAAAAGACAGCCATGTGGATACAAATCCACAAACTATGCAGATGATTATTGTGCTAAATTGTGAATTTTTTCTAGAATTTTATGCAACAATAAAATGTTTTCGCATGAAACTATGATGAAGGTGCTTGTTGTCTAAGAATTTTTGAAGGCAGGTGAAGAAGGACAAGAGGATGAAAAGGACCTGACCAAGAAAGAGGGTCAATAATTCTGAAGCAGTTGAATGAGAAAGGCATGACAGGTGTTACTGAGAAAGAACATCGAGGACGATGTTCCTTTTTAAGGGGGAGGGGATTGTAACACCCATGTTTCAACCAACTTGTAATTAATCATTAATCATAATCACCATGCTATGGCATGGGAACAATGTAAATGTATTATTGTTTAGATTTCCAATGACTGACTATGGGGGTGAATCCTTGAAGTACTGGCCATGATATCACTAGAGGAAAGAATGTGAAAACAATAAGAGAGGGTTCATTATATCGAATGCCCCCAAATTTCCCTTATTGAGGATGACAAACCTCCTCTGGTTGAAACATCAAACACCCCCATGAATGGAAGCATGGTCTAGCTGCACAATGTCAGCTCAAAGTACCACAACGTCCTGCAAACCTAGAATGACCCAAGTCCGACAAATTGGGCATATTCTTCGTACATGAGGTGAATCCCTCGAAGTCTTGAAGTCCTGAAGTTAATCTAGGCCGTAGATCTGAGGATTCCTGGTAGCTATCCCGACCGTTGGATCTATGATGTAGTCAGCCTGGCGTTGACCGCTTTGGGAGGACAGGGGTATTGTAGCATCAAAACCCACGAAGGCCATAGTAGATATCGATCGTCCATCATAAAGGACACGTGGAAACATGTCATTTAGTCCGGAGACTGGACACTCTAGGAGTTTATAGGCGGGGAGCAGGTGAAATCACTGAAGTCCCAAAGTTTCGAAGTCCATCCTAGCCATTGGTGTCGGGAGACACATGGCACTAGATTCCATACTCTTGAGGCTTAACACACCGAAAGGAAGCATGTGTAAATGGTTGAAGACTCCTGAAGTCACAGGGAGCTAGAGGAGATCTGAACCGTCCATCAACCCGAGCGCGTGTCAATATATCATTAAATTTAGAGGAGAGCCACTCTGGAGGATTAGAAGCTTGGTGCTTCGAAAATCCACAAATATTGGAGTAACGAAGAGGATCTCAATCGTCCATTGTTTGGGGATGGGTGGCGGGCGATCTGTTACTTCAAAGGATAACCACTTTGGAGAAAAGTGGAACAAGAACTCTCGAAGGCCCAGAGGTCGGAGTCCACCTAAGCCGTCGATCTCAGAGCACAGGTGTTAGAAGATCTAACACTCCAATAGGATTTCACTTCGGAGGTTTTTGTTTGTGAGTACTTGGGAATTCGCCGAAGCGCAGAGTCCCGAAGTAAATCAGAACCGTTGATGTTCTGTGGATGCATGGCGTAAGATCGTGCACTCTAGAGACTTGGCACTTCTGAAGACTTGAGGAGAGGTGTTTTGGAATTTGCCGAAGTCTAGAGGCCCGAATTAATCATGGGTCGTTGATCTTGAAAGAGAACGAGGAGCACTGATCCCCGTAGCAGACCCGAAATTCGTCGATTCGACAGTTCGGGAGATTTGTGGTGTCCTAAGTTGAAACGTCCGGAGTCCGAAGCTCCGAAGCACCGAAATAGGCACCTGTTGTCTTGACATCTAGTCATAGCCCGCGGTCATATGTGATTGTATCCAGAGGGAAGGGGCTAGGCCTGGAACTCAAATTTGAAGGTCGAACGTTGAATTCCCTGCTAGCCTGTGAGTTAGCTAAGGATCAAGCCCAATCGTTGGATTGGTTGGTGGATGGATCTCCACCATAGAGTTAGGAATGCTGGAAGCTACGGTATATCGAAGAACCCAAGATGAAGCATATTGAGTTGGATCCACATGGAAGCCACGTGGCCCCAACCAATGAACACCTGAGGAACTTGGGAGAGGTACATCTTCTAGTTGTGAGATCAGTTTTGAGCATGGAGACCGTGGTTGAAAATCTCTTGACGAGCACAATGTGATAGAGACCCCGAATGGAGGATTTGATTACTTAAGGAGAACGAAATTTTGATGCCCACCCCTTAAAAGAGCATTTAGGGGTCGGGTGTGTTACATTGAGGCTTGATCGACTTCCAAATAATTGAGGCTTGATCGACTTCCAAATATATACTACCAAGATGCAAAACGTAGTTATTTCATAATATGGAGGGGGAAAGCAAACCCCCTCTAGTGCCAATATTCATTGCAACAACCACCAAGATTAGGGTTCAGACACATGCATAGCAGAGAGAGAGAGATTTTAAATGCATGGAAATGTTAGGGAAATTAACAAAAAGGTATACCCATTCAAATTGTTGGATGATCAAAGAAAAAAAAGGCACATGAAACTTTCCTAAGAAGAGAGAGAGCAATAGGATTCTTAAATCCCCTTGGAGGAAGAAACTACAATGAAATAGAGAAGAACCCATCTTGCA
>ML781630.1:79844-93014 GCA_009831015.1 Picea engelmannii | reverse complement strand
ATATCTATATCTATATCTATATACATGAGAAACTAATAGTTTGCTCAACTGTGTAAAGAATGACTTGCAAGAAAAAAGAGTCTTGGATATGGAAATATTGTAAGGCCATAAGGAAGACTGATTTCATGTTGAGCTAAACTACCATGGGGAGGGAATTCTCATGCTTGTGAATCCGGATCCATGCGGAACATATCTGAAAATAAATGAAGAAATTGGAAAATCTGTGGGTGACAGATTTGCAATAAAATTTTGAAATTTAGAATTGTGATGATGTCTCATGAATTATGCATACCTGTGATATAGGTGAGAAGAAAAGATCCGTCCAGAAAGGATGGATGAAGTCTATCCAGCTGAAAATCATGAAGTAGGCCACTGCTGAGACATGAGAACCCTGTAGTAAGCCATGATCACCTGGAATATATTGTGTTGAGGTAATAGAAGCTGGAGGGACGCCTTGGCAGGGCAAGTATGAGGGATGCCTCAATTTTAAGGCTCGATAAAGTCTCTGGGATTATTCCTTTGTGAGAAAACCTTGGCAAGGAAAGATGGATTACTCGAGGAAATGTATAACAGAGAAGGGGATGCATGAGCCTGGGCCTGGAGGGTGAGTGACCGCAAGGAAGAGGAGACTCTGATAGTTCTTGTAAACTATTGATTGGGATCATGCACACAATGGATATGTCAAGGAAAAACAATGAGCCTATATAAAAAGACAATCATGTGAATACAAATCCACAAACTACGTAGATAAGTATTGTGCTAGATTATGAAATTTCCTAGAAATTTTATGCAACAGTAAAATGTTTTCGCATGAGACTATGATTAATGTGCTTGTTGTTCAAGAATTATTGAAGGCAGGTGAAAAAGATTAAAATTCTGAAAAAGGACCTAACTGAGAAAGAAGGTCAAGACTTCTGAAGTGGATGAATGAGAAAGGCATGATAGGTGTTACTGAGAAAGAACACCAAGGACATTGTTCCTTTTAAAGGGGAGGGGATTGTCACACCCCTGTTTCCCCCAACTTGTAATTAATAATTAATTAGGATTACCATGTTGTCTCATGGGAATAGTGTAAATGTATTATTGTTTGAATTGCCAATAACTAATTGTGGGGGTGAATCCTTGAAAATACTAGCCATGATATCACTAGCGGAAATAATGTGAAAACTATAAGAGATCAATTAATAAGAAAAGGACCGGTGGTTGAACCATCAACTACCCCATGAATGGAAGCATGGTATAACTGCAGAAGGCCAACATGAAGTACCATAGGGTCCTGCAGACCTAGACTGACCCAGGTTTCCTTCTGACAGAAGGAACAGGATAAGAGGGATGTGCGTGCAAGGCACGCCAAAGAATAAAAAGAAGAGTGTAGAATGTGAGGAACTCGCCAGCAGAGAATGATTTGAAGGCCACAAGATTGATGTTGAGGAAGCATATGTTAAACCTCATCGAGGCCATGACAAAGAGATAAATCTCTTAGAGTATTCAAAGAACGGGACCTGAGCAGAAGGTCGTGAGCTTGATGTTGAGGAAGCACCTGATAAACCTTGTAGAAGATGTGAAAGAGAAAGGATCTTTGAGAATTGGTATAAATTCCTTGGTGATATCATGGCTTGGCACAGGGGTGGCTAGAGAGCTAAGAATGAATGCCTCTGAGACTATGGTTGGGTGGAAAGGAAAACACGCATAGTCAGTTAGTTGGCTACAACCTATAATAGATAAGTATTCTCATATCTTGTGTATTTAAGCAGTTACTTTAAATTAAATTTGGATATCCTATGAATATTGATGGGATGTGCATGTTTTCTAAATGGTTATATTGTATCCCTTTAATTCTACCTAATTGTGTATTTAAGAAAATAAGGAATTCTTTGGCTTGTACATGTAAATTCCTCAGCCCTGTGGTGGCTCAAGTTAAAATAACTGAACTGTGAATTTGTTGACCTTGGGCATAGCCTCACGTGTGCATGTCGACACTCCCATTCATTCTGAAGGAAGGAGTCTGTTAATCTCAAGAGAGGTAGTGCATGTATGCACAGAGTCTTTGTGAGGCGGATAGAGACCGATAACCCCCTTAAGTTCTAGAGTTGATAAATGAGAGCAAGGGGTATGCGAAATATTTCTCTAAGTGTTACATTCAGGAGAAATAGCACAAAATACCTAAGTACTTAAGGAACTGACAAAGATCAGGAAGGATAGCGAGATTCAAGCCCCAAAAGGAGAGATCCTTTTGTTTGGAAGACAAATGGATGAGATTAGTTCAGGAGGAGCTGAAGTTCTTCATGATTGTCGGATCTGGAGAAGGAAAGCGGGTGTTAACCCTTAGAGCCCTTCGGACTTCACAGGTCCAACGAATTGATCATATTCTCCGCACAAGAGGTGAATCCCCCAAAGTCCCAAAGTCTCAAACGTAATCTGGGTCGTGGATCTAAGGATGCCTGGGAACTATCTCGACCGTCGGATCTATGATATAGTTAGCCCGACGTTGACCACTTCGGGAGGACAGAGGTTTGGTAACACCAAAACTCCCAAAGTCCAGAAGTTAATGTGGACCATGGATCTAAGGATCCTTCGAGATCCCTCACCACCATTTGATTGTGGGTATGTATGTATTACGTCGATATCATGTGGGGGCTCATGTGTCAAGTGACGGCGTTGCCAGGTGTCCCTCTCGGAGTGGCACACATTGGGACTCAAGGGACCCTCGAATCGAAGTTACGAGCCATAGATCTATGGGGTCACATAGATACCCTCGGATCGTTAGATTGAGGTTGTGATCAACCCGACGCTGACCAACTCCAGGAGAAAAGAGGAGTTTGCATCGCAAAAATCCCGAAGAGCCGAGAGCTGAAGCAGATCTGAGTCATCCAATTCAAAGGGACAGGTGTCGTCATATCCTGCACTCTGGATAGAAGTCACTCTAGGAGAATCGAAGTGTGAAGGCACGATTATTTCCGAAGGATGGAGTCCTGAAGTCATCCCATTTGTCCATTGGAAAGGGAGGTGTGGCATAAGATATACGATTTCGGAGAAAAGTCACTCCAGGAGAAAAGGGAGTATGTTGAACAAGAACTCCCGAAGGCTGTAAAGTTGGAGTTCATATGAGCCATCCATCAGCTGAGGACAGGTGTCAACAGATCTTCCATTTCATAAGATAGCCACTTTGGAGGAAAGTGGGGTCGCGCGAGTTGAGAACTCCCGAACCCCAAACTGTCGAAGTAAATTGTGACTGTCGATCTGAGAGGGACACACGTTAGTAGATCATGGAGTTTGGAAGTGCGAACTCCAGAGGAAAGGAAATGAAGCGTTGATTAGAAATTGTCTGAAGCTCCAAAGGTAAGGAATCATCCTAGCCATCCATTGTTGGAACACGTGGAGACTAGAGATTTACTCCGGGGGAAAGTTACTCCAGAGGAATTGAAGAGTAAAGGCACGAGAAATCTTGAAGGTTGGAGCATCAAAGTTCATCAGAACCATCCATTGGAATAGGAAGTGTGACATGAGATCTATTACTTCGGAGGATTGGTACTCCAGAAGAAAGAACGCGGAGGAGTGTTGACTGCAAGTCGCCTGAAGTGGGGAAAATGATGGATATTGACCGTTGATCGGGGAAAACACATGGCGCTCGATCTATAACTCCGAGTATGGAGCACTTCGGAGGAAAGAGGTGTTTGTAGCATTCGAAACTCCCAAATGCCAAAGTCCCTAAGTAAATCTTAGTCATTGGTTGTGAAATAAGTGTGGATCGTAGATCTGATCCATGTGTGTTCATGAGCTTGGATTTCGGTGGATTCAGAGTTAGGTGTATCGGTAACACCCAAACCCCGAAGCTCCGAAGTGCCCTTTGAGTTGGCGTCTGGGCACAACCTAACGTCATATGAAGGAAGGGGCCTAGCATGGAAAGCTAGTGCCTGCTATTCAAATCCTTCAAAGGGGCCAGGAAAGAGCCTACGGGTTTGGAAGAACCTGCACTTTGGTGAAAGGGGAACCTAGAGAGAGTTAAAGGAAATGAAATTTCGATACCCCACCCCTTAAAATAGCACCTAGGGGTCGGGTGTGTTACAGCCTCTAGGTTGGAGCTCGAGGCTACCATCCACAAGAGCCTATCAACCTTAGCGATTGAGGTTCTTTAATGCATGTAATTCCTTTTGTTATTTTCTAGAGATATTTTTGTTAATCGAGAGAATTACATGTAGTGTTGGTCTTTCTCAATCTTGTGAAATTATGAAGCTAAATACTAGGCTCGTTTTGACAATGTACACTTTTTGTAAATTTTAGTAGTCAAATCACTATGCAGAGGGGGTCCCTTGTCCTACAAACAAGGGGGTTTCATACACCAATTTGGTGTCTGGCTTGGTCGCAACCTTAAAACTAGATTATTATTATTATTATTATAAAGAATAATTTATGTGTGTGAAATGCAACTATGATCAAATGTTGTCGTGGGTTGATTTCTTTGCTTCCTCTTTTTTATTATCTAGAGAACACTTGCATGTGTTGTCCATTCAAGGCATTTTGTAATTTTTCCACTCTAGCACCATGACATGTTTGTGTTTTGACATTTTTTTGAATGAATCATGAATTGACTATCTACTTGAATACAACATGTTGTTTTGATAATTACTTCAATAATAACTCTATTTTTTATAAAACAATTATGTGTATTTTCATTATGAAGTTGAACACATTTTTTAGTCAAGCTTCTTAATAACAATAATGGGGAATCATCAATTTCACTTTCAACATAGTTATTAACTTGAAGAAAACCCTCTAAAGTTCTTGTTTTTTTATAGGTTGCATTGAGTGACTATTTTTATCCTTGTTTCGAAAAGTGGTTCTACTAGTAGCACATTTTTTTCCTGACGTTAAAATTACCACCTTTTACAACCATGGCCTTAACAGTGTCGCAATGTTGTCGGCAAAAACCTGAAAATTAACCCTAGAATAAAAAATTGGCTCTAATAACAACACCATTTTTTGTTTTCAAGGTTAAAACTACAACTTCTTTGAAACATTTGAACTTGGAAATTGATATTGTTACAACCAAAACCTTAAAATCGAACATTAAATTGAAAAGCAGTGTTCCCAATGGTAACCCCTTTTTTCTATGGATAAAATCGCCAGTTTTTTGAAATTGTGATCTTAACAACTAGTACATTTGGAACCAAAATCTTAAGACCAACCACAAAATCGAAAAAATGTGCTATTAGTAACACCCTCTCTTTTTTGGGCTTAAAATGATAACATTTTAGACGCCATTTCTCGAAAGAAAGCCTCACACTCTTGCGAATAAAATCATAAAAAAGAAAAACCAAAAACGCCAAACAAAAAAAAACATAATTTTTTTAAATAAAAATAAAAAATAAACCTTTTAAATTTAAAAATAACAATAAGACAATCAATAATTAATAATTAGGAAAAAAAAATATTATTTTTAAGAAAAAAATACAATTAATTTTTTAAATATGGAAAAATAAAAATTTAAAATAAAATACATTTATCAAAAAACTTCAAAACCATTTAAAAAAAAAACAATTAAAAATAACACAAATTAAAAAAACACACTTTAAAATACAATTTTAAAAATTAAAAAATAAAATAAAACATATATTAAGATTTTGAAAAGTATTAAGATAAATTATTATAAAAAAATAAAAATTAAAACATATATTAAAATTTTCATAGAACATCGATCCCCAAATTTCATGAAAATAAACGATTTTCTAAAATTTAATATATATATATATATATATATATATATATATATATATATATATATAATTTAAAAAATAAAAAACATATATTAAAATTTTCATGAAGTTGGGCAATGTTGCCCTAAATTAGGTGAAAATTTTGTATTATGGCCCCTTCCCGTCACTCCTTTGAGTAATAAGATGGGGGGCACTCTCACCCCCACTCCTTAAAATTCGATCCTTTGAGCGATAAGAGGGGAGAGTGCCTCCACCCTCACAACCTGACATTGCCCATGAGTAGCTCATTTGAGTGGTAGGATGGGAGGGCACCCCCACCCCTAGAAGTTGTTTCTTTTAGTGACGGGAGGGGGCTTGCACCCATCCCAAGATTTTCCCATCCAAAAAAAATCATGAAAAATTTGTATTATAACTTCCCTCCTATCGTTCAAGGAAGCCACTAAGGCTCTTTTGAGTAGTGAGAGGGGGTTGTCCCCACCTTAAGTCGCTCCTTCGAGTGGTGGGAAGGGAGACCACTCTCACCCCCTATCACCCTTAATTTCTTAATAAATTATATATAAGATTTTGATCATTTTTCTTTATGCAATATATATGAATGGATTTTATGTTCGATTTTATATAGATTTAATTATTATATTATTTATAGGGACAATTTTTTCAACTTGACCCTGGTTTTCTTTGATGATAATAGGTGGTCTGTTGTTTTTCTATTTAAAAGAAATAAATTATTATATTATTCAAAGCCCTCTCATCACCTCTAAATTTCTTAATAAAATGTATATAAACTTTTGTTGATTTTTCTTTATATAATATATATGAATTTTCAATTTCAATTTTATATGAATGTATAAATTTAATTATTATATTATTAGTCTCTGCCTTTTGGGTTAGGGATTATTAGTATGACATACAAAACAATTATTTAACCTAAAGTTTTAATCATTTCATGTAATTTTCCAACTCGTGTTTATGTTTTTGTTCTAAGTTTTAAGTTTGAGGTCTTATTTGGTTTCATATCGAGGCAAGTGGGCTTCAAACTTAGGGAACGAGAGGGTAAACTAGATATGTATGAAGCAATATGAATTAATGCTAAGTTTCACGTTAGCATTAATTCAAAGCATTAATTCAAAACATTAAATGTTTCATTTTTTTGGATGCATAACTCGTAGTCCATGACAGGCGGTGACTTTAGTGCCTATGGTGAGTTGTCAAATGTCAATTTCCCTCCACCTCCACTTCCACTTGGTCACTTGCATGTCACTTGCAAGCACTATAACCATATTTGCTACAAATGTTGTTATGTCCCTATTTTCTTGCAGTCTGTTTCTCTTCTTCCTCGTGGTCGGTTACAATTACCCTCCTTGTTTCTCTTCTTCCTCGCCTCATATGCAGCTCGATGGTCGTATTCTCTGCAAACCACCCTCCAATTCCACATGTATCTTGAATGTCCCTTCTTCTGCCTGCCTACATTGATGAGTGTCTGTTAATGTAGCTATTTTGCGGCAAATTCCCTGGAAATCCTTTGTCCCCTCATTACCATTTTCCTAGCCAGATCTCTCATATTCCTCTAGGCAGCTTGAGGTCCTGTTACAAAATTGTAAAGTATATGAGGTGCTAATATGACGTCTGTTAACAAATCATATAAATGGAGTGGTCGTAGGGGCTTTCATAAAATTGAGGAGAAAACAACCCTGAGAAGCCAATGTTTCTATCCCATAATAGATTTCACTAGCTACTAGATGAAAGAAAAATGAGAGTACTTGATTTGAATGGAATAATTGAGATCCTCGTCCAAGAGTGTCCAATGGAATATGATGGCAGTGAAAGAGGCCAATTTGAATGGAGTATGATCCCATTGAAAGATGAAATATGATTCCAGTGAAAGATGCTAAGCTGGTTCTTCTCTCGTAAGGGTCTACACTAAAATTTGCATGTGCATGCATTTCTTTGTGGCGTTGGCCTTCCTTTGAAGGTGGATCAACTTCTTAAATATTACCTTCCAATTGGAAGCATAGAATGGACTATTATTCATAATGTATTGTGTTTCTTTTTGTGTTAAACTCTATTTTCTTGCTAGATAAACTTGAATGTAATGTGTTTCTTTATTAATTCAGCGTATTTTGCTTATGCTCCTTAAAGAAAATGCAGTTTCAATCTTTCTGTGCTAAGATGTGAATATCAAGGCAGCCACATGAATCGAACTACGTAATAGTGCTAATGTTCATTTCAGTTCAACTATTGCACTTAATATCTAACACACTATGCCATGTTTGGTTGGTAGCTTCAAAACATGGCACCCTGTTTCCTTTTCACTATCCTTGCATAAGCTATCCATAGGAGGGGGACCAGTGAGGCTAGGTGTGTGCAGGCTTGCTCGTTTGATATTGATCCCCGGTGAAACATAATCTCCTCTCCCATACCTTATAACATTTCATTGCAGACCCCCCTTCATTTAACCGGTGCTATATTTCTTTTGCGATTCCATAATACTAACGTACAATATTATTCATAAAATATATTTACATCTCTTCAACATGGAAGAAATACTGCCCGGGATTCCCAGATCCTATGCATGGGGCACTTATGGCTTTCCATGCGATCAAATATCAACACTTTTTGTGGTTGCACCTATGGCCATGGAAAAGAAAGTTGCTTGGGTTTAGTTCGTTAGTTGTATAGTGGTGAATAAGCCCAAAGTTGTTCAAACCAACTCCATTAGTTTTCAGTTCCATATTGAGTTGTTATAGCAGTTTAAGTGTGTAGGAAAGTTGTATTGTGAACACATCCAGTTCATGCAATACTATGTTCATTCAAATCATAGATATAAACGTCCCTTGTGCTATGCCTATGCTATGATGTGTATAATCATTGCCCTGATGGTCTGAGATTGGATTTGTTAGGAGTAAGTGGATGAGGTCCATGAATTGGGTACTGTAGATCTGCTTACCAAGCAATCTAAGTTCAATGTGAGTAATCTAAGTCTTCATTATGTATTTGTTCAAAGCTCATGTCATAACTTAATCTCAACATGTTCTCATCACCAACAAAACGTACCATCCAATTCTGCCCACTATGAAAATGCAATGAGTAACAAGAAGATCTTAAATCAAAACATGTTCTCGTCACCAGCAAAACTTTCTAAAAAATTACTAATCCTCAAAGAGAGACAAGGCCTTGCTTCTTTGTAGCTCCTCTTGTTTAAATAATTACTTATTGTTGAATATTGATATATATTATCCTATATGAATTATTTTCAGGAGTAAAAATTTATTCGATTATTAATTTGTTTTAGAGTATAGACTATTTTTAATATTTTCATTATTATATATATATATATATATATATATATATATATATATATATATATATATATATATATATATATATATATATATATATATATATACTTTTTTATTATTATAAAGAAAATGTACAAGACAATAATATGAAAAGGGAAAAGTTCTAATGGTAGTTAGAAACACCCATAAGTTATTATATATATTATATATAATTGTGTGTACGGGTTATGGTAAAAACCTTTGGAATTATAAAGAGTCCGAAATCATAGAACTACAATGACAAGAAATAAAAAGGTAAAGAGTCCAAAATCAGAATTAAAATGACAAGAAAGAAAATAACATAAGAGCAAAGGTATACATTAAAGGTATAATTGGATTTAAAGGTATACATTAGAGAAAATAACGTAAGATGTGATCATGTTGGTCTAGAGAAAATAACGTAAGATGTGATCATGTTGGTCTTTAGAGGGGGTTGGTCATGGTTGTTTCGATGTGGAACTTAATATGAGATTGGGGGATTAGCATATGTAGGTTAGATTAGACTAATTTTCAATCAATTATTGTTAATTGGATTAGAGGATTTAGGTTTCTTAGGGATTAGGGTTTTTGTGTTACGTGGAAAATCTCTCTATGGTTAGGGTGAACCACAAAAGACAGGTATGATAGTAGAAATCGACTCAATTCCAGCATATGCAATGTAAACTAATGTGTAAGAGAAGTAAGAAAGAGACTTACCTCGTCCAAATGTTTGATGATGTCCACCGTTGAGCACTTCAACTCAAAGATTTATACCTACAACAAGTTCTCAAAAAACAAGCAGAGCAAGAATATAATGATGCTATAATAGGTTAGCACATTAGATAGTATAATCCATTAATAAACAAAAAAAAACATGCCCATGGATCATAACACATATATTTTCAAGATATCAATTGGACGGGAAATGAGTATTTCTATTAATAAATGATCAACAGAAGTGAAAACATTACAGACTTCCATGTTGGCACGGTTTGGAACCAAGAAACTGAGTTCCTTCCAACTGGGCCTCCACCACTTCAATCCTCCACTAAAGGCAAGCTCATATAAGGGAGACAAAGAGGTTCTCCATCAATAAGGGAAGAGTCTGGGGGCTGAACATTGTGTTCAGACTTAAAGGACAAAGGGATGCAGACTCAATAATGAAGTAACAATCTCTCCAGAGTAACTTTGCTCTCAAAGTTGAATTCTCTCCAATTTTCCATAGCTCAGAATTGGCTTCTTTATAGCCTTAAAAATGCAACTGAAGGGCCAAGTCAGAACATTTCCATTATATGGAAGGCCAAGGATCAGATATCTCCTATCGTGACATGGAATCCTGAAATTTAATTTTGATTTTCTGGCACAAATCCCGATGTACACGGGTTGTAGTGGAGCAACCAACGTATATGCTTGTTGTATAGCTTGCAAGGTGCATACAAGTGGAAAACTATTTATTTTTGTCTCTGGATTTATCAATCAAGGAAAGTAAGTCTACATGAGGGAATGGAATAAGGCCCTCTCTACAAGATTGCATAGGGTGAGGCAAATCTTTCTCTAACGTTTCGAAGGGGCAAGGGGGTTGTGGAGGTGGCCTCCCCTCTCCTCACCTAAAGGAGTACTAAAATGGAGGCGCAATACAAAATTTTCGAGAAGTTTTGAGGGGAGCTTTATAAAAATTTTAATATCTGTTTTAAATTTTTTTGAATTTTTTAGAACATTTTTTAATATTTGTTTTTTTAATTTTTATTTTTTTAATGTCATCTTAGAACATGTGTTTCCTCTTAAGAGGTCACAGGTTCAAATCCAGAGGGGGGTAGGGTAGGGTATCTATACCTTCGTAGACTTTACCAGTCAAATCGTTGGGCGGAGGGGGATCCCTTGTCCCACAAACAAGGAGGTCTCATACACCAATTTGGTGTGTTGGCTTGGTCATGACCTTAAAAATAGATTATTATTATTATTATTATATTATGTATATTATAATTGAATTAAATGGAAAGGAGCACAGTAAAAATTACTTTAAAAAATGTCTTCATGGAGTTCATGTGTGAAAGGTCAAATTGTGTGACGACAAGCATTTTTCCCTGATCGTCCACCCAAGTTGAGCCCTGGTTCTTTTTTAGTAGCCTGCTTGCATGACTTGCCTTCTCTCCGAACTTCACGCCTCCAAAATTTTGAATATGGTTGTGATGACTTCACCTTCCGTCTAGGATGGTTCTTCCTCGTTTCTCTCTTATGGTGCTCACACAATGTTAAAGGATTCGACTTTGTCTTTTGGAAGTGGTATCTCATGCATGGATATCAAAATGGGGTCGATCATGGCATCCAACAAATTTTTAGGTTCTCTTCGTCATAATGGTAACTCGGGTAAGGCATTATTTACTAATATTGTGAAGAAAATTTTGGGTTCCTCTCCTTCAAAATAATTTTTGGTTCGGGAGGCTCTAGCCATGAACATCGCCATGTGGAAGATGCTTTATTTCAAGCTAACTTTTACAGAATCAATGGGCTTGTGTGCCACTTCAATGAGATTTGGCCATGCCTTGTGGATTTGCATAAACGGATTTCAGATTTTTGGAAATCTATGATAAATGAGGAGGCCTTTATTTACGTCTCTACAAAGGGGTTCTTCATTGTTGAGTTCTATTTAACAGATGACAAGGACTTAATTTTGAACTATGGCCCCTAGTTCTAGGGAAATTCCACTTTATGTATCAAACCTTGGACCCATTCTTTTGATCTATTGAAAAATACTCTATCTTTAGACCTGATATGGGTCAGAGTTCCAAATCTTCCTCAACATTTTTGGGGTCTGACCTCTCTTCATGCTATTAGTAAAGATATTGGAAGATATTATTATAGCGACATTGAAATGGAGAATCACATCACCACAACATATGCTCAAATATGTGTGGAAATGAACTTTAGCAAAGGGTTTCTAAAAAAAATAATCTTGACAAGTGAAAATTGTTCATGGAAAAAGTTGGACTATGAACATGTATCTTTTTTATGCAGAGTCTATTTTGAAACGAGGCACTTAGGGTTGCACTACCCAAAAGGGTCCAAGCACTCTAGGAAGCATTGTCATAAATCAACCTCGTGGATTGGAGCTAAGGAGGAACATCAATTGATTAGCAAAAAGGATCCACCAGATTTGAATCCTTCCTTGGAAAAGAAAAAAGTGGATATAGAGGAAATTACGGATACGTCTTCAAAAGAAGACCATCCATTACAGTGGGTACAAGAAGACCCTTTGTTACATTAGGGATTGATAGTACAAGGTACAGTGGAAGGGGAAAATGTTGTTCCTCCATATCTAGAAAATGGAACAATGCATTTGCTAAGCACTCAATCAATGACAAGTTGGGCGGACAAGGTTGAAGAAGTTGATGCATTGAAAGAAACAAAACCTCTAGATCAAGACAATCTAGGAATAACATGAATAACAAAGAATTTACCACTTGAAAAAAAAAGATTGGACAACAATACAAAAGAGGAAAAAAAATATCTAATAATACAACCAATGATGACAAGAAAATGGACACGTAATCTAGTTTAATTATATATTGTTTTTGTCTTTTATTATATAAACAGTTTGTCAAAATATACTCATATAAGAAATACCAAGATGTAGATATTTTAGAATTTCGACAACAACATGTAACGAACTCTAAATATACTCATATAAGAAATACCAAGATGTAGATATTTTAGAATTTCGACAACAACATGTAACGAACTCTAATGTATGTACAAGAGCTATTTTAAAACAAGCTCTGAAAATATGGAATATCACCATATATTATGCTGAAACAAAAATAAAAATTTTCAAGTTTCGATTAATTTTTATTTTTTATATTTGTTTTTATTTTATTTTTTAATGGTATTTTTTATATCTTTATTTTATTTTAAAAATATATATTTGATTTTTTTTTTTAAATTGTTTACAAAGTTTTTTTTGGTTTTAGGTATATATTTTTTAATCTTTATTTTTTCGTATTTAAAAAAAAAAATCATGAGAAAAAAGGCCCTTTCCTTCTTCTTTTTTTTCTAATTATGTTACTTTATTGTTTTTTGTTTTTTTTTAATTGAAAATGTTTATTTTTTTATTTTAAAGAAAATTATGTTTTTTTTTTCTT
>ML781630.1:61933-76380 GCA_009831015.1 Picea engelmannii | reverse complement strand
TACCTTGAAATTCACACATGTGGAGTGGTTGAATGCATACACATTCTTGGAGGGTGCATTCCATGTGGACACTTGGTATTTGACTTGTTGTGAACCAATGCCTTGAGAAAGATAAAAAATCAATGAGTAACAGTCCACTTCAAGGGGGAAACCTCTTTTTACAATATATTAAATGTACAAGATGAGATATGATGATCCTATGGCTAGTTCTCCTTGGTATATATATAGGAGACAAGAGGTACAATTATAATGAAAGGGTGAAATGAAGAGTTCTAGCCTACTACAAATATAACACTAGAAATATAATAATTCAATAAGCGGCTTAATAGGGGGTTTTATACATAACACGGGGCTTTGTTTAGGGTTTAAGATGCCCCTCCCCTTCAAATAAGTGTTGTCCTAAACACTTGACTAACTATGAGTAATTCTGCAAGAAGAATTCATCTTCCTATGTCGCCTATTCCACTGTTAGGTTATTCCATTTGATGAGGTACTCTATAATTGATCGATTTCTCAACTGCTTAATCTTTGTTTCATGGATTGTTTCTATTTCTTGTATGATTTTCCCTTCTTCATTAATCTATGGTAAAATAGTTTGGACTAGTATCCTATTGTCGATGACCTTCTTTAATCAAAAAACATGGAAGGCTAGATGTACACGTGAAGATGGAGGTAACTTCAGTTTGTAAGCCATACTTCCAATCCTTTGTAAAACCTTATAGGGGCCATAATATTTGGGTGCTAATTTATTGTCCTTATTTTGTTTCTTGAGGGACATATGTTTAGATGGTTGTATCCTCAAAAATACCCAATCCCCCACTTCAAATTTCCTTTCATTGTGATGTTGATCTACTTGTTGTTTCATCCTATTTTGTGCCATAGCCAAGTTGTCCTTCAATAGTTTGATAACCTCTAGTTGGTTTCCTATGTGTTCCTCCACTTCCTGAACTTTTGTATTCGCTTTCAAGGGTGATGTAATGGATGGAGGATGATATTCATAAAGTGACATAAATGGGAACATTTTCTATGAAGTATGGAAGGATGCATTGTACCACCATTCCTCGAAGGGCAACCACTTGACCCATTGTGTTTGTTTATCAAATGCAAAGAAAATAATATATCCTTCTAGAAATTTATTCACAATCTCAGTTTTCCCATTGGATTATGGATGGTAAGATGAGTTGTGAGCTAATTGAGTACCAAAACAAGAAAATAACTTAGTCCAAAAATTTCCAGTGAAAATTGGATCTCTGTAACTTACAATAATCTTGGGGACCCCATGTAGCTTTTGAATTGTTTCCATGAATGTTGCAACTATTGTAGTTGCTTTAAAAGGATGATAAATAGAGAAAAAATGGGCATACTTTGTCAGTCAATAGAATACTACCATGATGAAATTCTTTCCTTTTGATTTCGTTAAACCTGTAATAAAATCCATTGAAACTTCTTCCCAACGCTGAATTGGTATAACTAATGGTTGTAGGAGACCTGGATTCTTGATTGTCTCTCCCTCATTATGTTGGAAAACTAAACATTCAAACACAAACTTTTGAACAACAGTTTTAAGATCTTCCTAGAAAAAATCCTTCTTGATCTTGTGATACGTTTACAAGAATCTCGAATGTCCTTCTATAGGAGAAGTGTGTAAATTCAAAAGGACCTTCTATTTGAGTTGGGAAATCTTACATAAATATAGGCAATCATGATACCATAGCAAATCATTCTTCCATACAAAATTTTCTAATGAACTAGGGTTCTCTTGTAGTTGTTGAATGATATTGCATACCTCTTCTTGATCTTGCTTCCATTCTATCATTGTTTCTTCCACCCAATCAGATTGTGGAATAGGAATAACACATAGTGAACGGTATGTTTCTTCTTCTTTCCTTAAAAGGGAATCTGCCAGAACATTATGTTTTCCCTTTTTGTAGATAATTTCAAAGTCATAACCTAGCATATTTGTAACCCATTTTTGTTGCTCTTCTAAAGATAAGCGTTGCTCCAAGAAGTACTTCAAGCCGTCATGATATGTTGTTACTTTGAAGTAAGGAAGCCATTTATGAACTTCATGTAGTATGGCCAACATTGTTTTTTCATAAATGGGTTTGAGTAAAGTTTTTTCCTTTAATTTGGTTGTTTTCAAAGGCAAGGGGCCTTCCTTCTTGCATTGAAATTGCACCAATTTCATGGCATGAGGAATCACACTCCATAATAAATGTTTTCGTAAAGTCGGGTGTGGCCAGGACGAGAGTTGTACACATAGCCTCCTTAAGTTTTTCAAAAGTTTTGGTTGTTGCTTTAGTACAAGAAAATGCTTCCTTTTTTAATAATGTTGTTAAAGGTGTTGCTATTTGACCATAGTTTTTGACAAACATGCACTAATATCCTGTTAATCCTAAGAATCCTCTAAGTTTCTTCAAGTTTTTGGGAATTGGCCATTCCCTCATAGATTTAATTTTGTTAGGGTCCACTTTTACACCTTCATGAGATACAATATGACCCAAATATTCCAATTCTTGAACCCCAAAGTCATACTTGGAAGGTTTTGCATAAATTTGTTTCTCTTCTTGTTATCGCACAAGTTGTAGGTTGGTAAAATCTCGAACCAACCACCAAATGGAAACAACTTTGAGAACACCTACCCACTATCACCTTAGGTATGTATTCCTGTCACTTTAGATATGATAAAAACACCTCAAGGGGGGAATCCTAATGACCCTGGGGGGAAAGAGATGGAAAGTGAAGAGATGTGGTGAATTCCCCCTAAAGGTCAAGATATAAGTTGCGGAAAGGCTTAGGGAAGAGTCTTGATTGTATCCAATGGTTTCCTAGAGACAAGAACACCTGCAAAGAATGTTGGACTTGCCTGAGACACAAGAACAAGTTAAGCATATATGTATAAAGTTAGTTGGACAAGCAAGTTAAGCTTGTTGTCCCTAATTTAAGAATTAAACAACAATGTATATCAGCAAGGAAATAAGTGTTAAAGCTGCTAAACAATTGCTAAAAGTCCAATGAATGATGCTAGAGATAAGTTAGATAAACACTAGTGATACTCAAGAATGAAAGCACAAGAATTTATCAATGAAAAAAGGTTGTAATAAAAAGTATTTGTAGAGATATTTTGAAGCCTTATGTCTATAAAAAATAAAAAAAATTGTTACAGAAGCAAATCCAACCACCAAAACTCACAAAGAATCCACCCAAAAGTTTCAATAGACCAAGTGGATAAATGTGGCAAACTCTTAGCAAATTGTGACGGTTGAAAATAAAGTTATAAAAGAAAGTGTGTTAGGTTTTCTGCAGCCCTAATGGTTGTATATGAAGATTTATAATAGAATAAAGAATTACTTAGGTAAATATGATGCCCTAGTGGCTCAACCAAGCATATTTATCAAACAATTGATTCCAACTTAGACAACCTTCAAATCATGAAATTTCACGCTAACCAATGCAATATTTTATTTCTCCAATGCAAATTGAAAATGATTAGTGCTTTAACTATTGGGTTATAGAGTCAAATAAAGAGTTAACTATACTACTTCCTTGTAGGTGTAAACCCTCTTACTCCCCAAGGCAAGTAAGGCTAACTAGGAAGTGCTAGGAGGGTGTAATCCCTTTTACTTCTCCTAGCACTACCTTAAGCAACAAATTATTTCCAAGAAAAATATTGATGAGCTTAGTGGGGTTGTATGCACTTATACTCTCCAAGAAATTCAACTAGTTAACCTTCCAACCAAGAAAAAGAGACCATAACAAGATAAAACCCTTCACCTAGAGCAAGAATTAACAAGAGAAACTTCCACTTTACCAAGATTTATCCACCAATATGCAAGAGAAACAGTCCACAAGGGATAGTGCACCACTTCCTTCCACCAATAGCAAAGTAAACCATGACAAAATGAAAAAAAGAGAGAAAATTCCCAAGACTAGTGAAAATTTCAGCCAAGTACCTCTCACAAAGGGAGAGTTATGTTACGAAATGAGATTCACATTATCTCTATTTATAAAAAAATATCTAAAACATAGTTTGTCCACTTAATTTAGGGTAAACACAAAATAAAGTGGCAACAACTCTTATTTTTCCCATTTAGACAAAAATAATATTTAATTTTTACTTTTTGTACATTAGAAACCCTAAAATAAGATGATGACACCCCTTTAGGGAGATGTTTTGGCACTTGGAGCAAGTCGTTGGAGTTGGGGAAGCATGGCTAGGCCTCAAAAGTCCACTTGGCATCCATCCAAGTCTCTTCTTCATGGTTCAAATATTTATTCCTTCAAAAGATGCCATGTGTCAATGATTAATACCTCCATCACCACCAAACCCTAAACCTAGGTGACGTCAAGCCCCAAGAAGTGACGTTTTGTCCTTCCTAGGAAAAATATTTGAAATGTGAGGGATAGGTCATATCTTCCAAGTTTTCTTATAGGTCTCCAAAGGCAAGTCATCATGATCTGACATGCAAGCCCTTGGCATCCAACCTATGGACTTCAAGCCCCATGGAAGCTCAAGCTAGGCTTGTTCCTCCAAAATTGTCCACCAAATAAGGTCCTGCAAAACAAATTGGTACACCCTCCAAGGATATCAATTCAAAATATCATGGAAAGTCAAAACCACATCTAATAAACAAGACACCTAAACATGTGCATCAAAACTACCTCATTATTAAACAAATGCTCCAATACCCTATACAATTGACCAAGTTTAGGTATAGGAGTGGTGTCATAAAAGTTCTATTGGGTAGACAAAAAACCTCAAGTAGGGGATGCTCCAAGGATTCCCCTTCAAGGTCATGTAGTGGTTGATGAGGTGGATAAGGGGGTAGACTTCATAGGTCAATTAGTTTCATGACATACAAGGGCTCGTATTATCTCATTTATGGGTACCTTTGTAGGGGGTGTGTTGCACCTTCTTCTTCGATGCAACCTTTTTCCAAACCTATTTATTGCCATTTATTAATTAGTTAATGATACAAAAACATGTGCACTCCCAATAGTGAATCGATTAGCTTGGGGGGAAGTAACACGGTGTGACTTGAAATAAGAGGTCCACAAAGTGCCATAGGGGTAGCCATGTAAAACGTTGTAACACACTTGTGTTAGTATTATATTTCAAGCAAGATATTTATTTTGTGTTTGATATTTTGCAGGTCTTCAATTCTATTAAGAGACGCAGTTCATTGTTCTCAAGACATGTTTGGGCGAGCATCTAGAATTTTTATATTTTAGGCTCTTGTATTTTTCCAACAACCATCTCCCTGGGCCTTCAACCCCTTCTTCCCATTAAATGAGGTACATGCCCTTCTTGTGTCACTAAATTCAAAGGGCCTAAAAGAGGACAATGTGATGGGAACATGATGAACATAAAGTGTTAAGTATGGTCGTGAATGGTACGATGACCCCCTCAAGGGACCCTCAGTTGCACCCCTTCCTTAAAAGTTGGCCACTTAATAGGAAATCGATGACACTCACCAAGGTGAAACGTGGTCAAAATAATAATGTCTAAACATGTGTTCTATAATCAAAAGTAGCTTTAATACAACATGCCTAAATTACTCAAATATTAGGGTGATTGCCTGACTTTTACTGCATGGAGCAAGATCCATGTGCCTTCCAGAAGCTAGCTGGTGAGGTGGATGCTTTGACGATGGATCCAAACTGTAGTGATAGAGAGAGCTTCCATATTTTTAAGTGGACACTGCTATTCATGTGGTCTCTCGACACTCCATATCTACATCTGAGGGCCTCGAGACATCATCTCCTTAGTTATCCCACAAAATGGGGATAACATATGGCTCCTAATTGGGGACCTGTGCTCGTCGTAGAGTGCATGAGAACCACAAAATATTCTAGTAGACTTGTGCCTACACTAAAACAAAAAAATGTAAAATCTACGATGGTTCTATCACCCTTCTTCCATACATATCAAAGCCAAAAAAGAAACTAATCTAAAAAGAAAATTTTAGCATTTTTTCAAAAAATTCTAAACTAAACATGAAATCAATATGCAAGTAGAGAAAAATGAAATATGAAATGCATCTTATCATGAGAAATCAATATGAAAAATGAAAGGAAAGAAAGATGACCTACCTACTTATCTGGGGCCCGGGGGCCATGAAGATTAGGAGATAGATGATGTCAAGTGAAGTCATACAACCAATGCAACTAGTTGATCATCTCGTCAAAGTATCTCCCCCTGTGCTTAATCATGCAAAACAACAAAGATAATTCAATCACATAATGATAATTAGAATAAATAGATACATAATCAATGACAAAATGAAACTCATGGAGATGGGTGGGAGGGAGGAAATCCTGCTGGAAAGAGGAACTATCAACCTGCTCATCCCGCCTAAAAGTTTAACCACAAGCATGATCAATCCATCTCTGAAGAGGGATATCATATATAGATGATGATTCATATTCATTCACACACAAATATCCACTTCTTGTGGAAGAATAACAGGAGATGGGAGATCGAAAGAAGATTGCATGGCTTCCTGGAGAAGAAGATAAGAGGTAAGGGATAACCTCATGTCTAGAGAAAAAATCCTCCCTTGGATTTAGGAAACGTTGTTTCTTTATCTGTAAATACCCACCAAAAGTATCAATATTAAAGTAATTATGTTTGGTAGTGTGGACCTCGGAGAGCCTCAGGCTGGTCACAACCTAGTGTCTAACAAACTCTGAGCACAATGGCTGAAAATCCTCATAGAATAAATATGCATCCTCAAAAGGGTACATATCATGGGATGATTGAATATCACTCTGAGTATGTTGTGAAAAGTCATCCTTGGAGGGGTAGAACAAATATTTAATCATATCATCTGAATCATACATGGAGGAAGACCAGTCCTCTGACGATGACAAATTAACCACTTTTGCTTGAGGGCTACCCTCAATGTCTTAAATGGGGTCTCTATAAAAAATGAAATGTCCAAAATCCCATCTACATTTCCCAAACTACATGAAATCAACAATGTGATTGTCAACTATATCTGGGGGTTGTTCCATGATTTCACGTGTATCATAGGCATTGATTACTTCTTCACAAGAGTGGACAATTGTATTTTCTTCAAAAGGGAAAGTAGATAACAATGTCTTGCTTAGGCCTTCTGCAAAAGGAACTTCATTGAGATTATCCTAGAAAATTTCTTTATTTCCACAATCATGGAATAAAGCATCATCAAATTTTTCAAAACGATTGTAACTCATCATGCTCTTTTCTTGATGTGCAGGAGAAGTACAGGCCTATATGTCTTCATCAAGTGGAAGGTAAAATATAATCACTTCATTTTCATCAGATGTCTCGTCTGGATCTTCGACATGAGAAACTTTATCAAGATCTTCTTCAAGATTTTCTTCATCCTCATCTATAGGAAAACCATCTCTGAAAAGAACATCCTTGAGATCTTGGAAAGTATCTTGCACATTCTGGGTAGTTGGTTGATAGTGATTGATAATTTATTCAATGAGCTTGGTAGAAGACGGGATGCTCTTTGGATTACATGAGTGTGCATTTCAATTCCTTTGACTTGATTCCAATGTAGATACAAAAAATTTCATTAGCACATCCTCATGTAGCACATTTAGGCTTGAAGCATACTTCATATAATTGACGACATGGGTGACTGCTAGAACTAGATCGTCATTAAATTTACGACAACTTTCCATCCACCTTGTAGGGAAATGATTTGGATATCCAGGGATATTCCAAATATGCAAATAATGATAGACTTTATGTAAATCCCATGGTAAGTCTCATGAGGCCGTGGTTCCATTACTTAGGGAAATACCTCAATGGAGTCGCCAGATGAGAACAAGGCACATCAAAGGATAAAAGGGGAAAAGGGAAATGTGGGTTCTTGGAAGGTGGAATTGCCAGATGAACTTAAAAAGTTCATCAAAGAAAATGGGAAAGGGAACTTCCCTCAGGTGAATTCGCCAGGAAAACTAGGGAAAATGATTTAAGATAGCTTTCCAAAGTGTCATTAGGGTTCAAAAGAGGATTCAAAATTCTCCCTGGAAATGACACCAACATGTTATCGCACAAGTTGTAGGTTGGGGAAAGCCCGACCTAACCACCAAATGGTGACAACTTTGAGAACACCTACCCACTGTCACCTTAGGTAGGTATTCTAGTCACTTTAGAGATGATAGAATCACCTCAAGGGGGAATCCCAGTGACCCTGGAGGGAAAGAGATGGAAAGTGAAGAGATGAAGTGAAGTCCCCCTAAAGGTCAATATATAAGTTGTGAAAAGGCTTCGAGAAGAGTCTTGACGGTAGCCAATGGTTTCCAAGAGACAAGAACACCTGCAAAGAATGTTGTACTTGCCCAAGACACAAGAACAAGCCAAGCATATATGTATAATATTAGTTGGACAAGAAAGTTAATCTTGTTGTCCCTAATTTCTGCATTAAACAACAATGCATATTAGCAAAGAAATAAGTATTAAAGCTACTAAAAGTCCAACAAATGATGCTAGAAATAAGTTAGATAAACACTAGTGATACTCAAGAATGAAAGCACGAGACTTTAGCAATGAAACAAGGTTGTAATAAAAACTATTTGTAGAGATATTTTGCAAACTTATAGTTGTAAAAAACAAGTTGTTATAGCAGAAAATCCAACCACCAAAACTCACAAAGAATCCACCCAAAAGTTGCACTAAACCAAGTGGATAAATGTGACAAACGCTTAGCAAATTTTGAAGGTTGAAAAACAAGTTATAAAAGAAAGCGTGTTAGGTTTTTTGTTTCCCTAATGGTTGTAGATGAAGATTTATAACAACAACAAGAATTAATTAGGTAAAGATGACACCCTAGTGGCTCAACCAATCATATATAGAAAAGAATTGATTCCAACTTAGACAACCTTAAAATTATGAAATTTCACGTTAACCAATGCAATATTTTATTTCTCCAATGCAAATTGAAAATTATTATTGGTTTAACTATTGGGTTATGGAGTCAAAGAAAGAGTTAACTATACTACTTCCTTGGGGGTGTAAACCCTCTTACTCCCCAAGGATATTAAGGCTAACTAGGAAGTGCTAGGAGGGTGTAAGCCCTTTTACTTCTCCTAGCACTACCTTAAGCAACAAATTATTTCCAAAAAACATATTGATGAGCTTAGTGGGGTTCTATGCACTTATACTCCCCAAGAAATTCAACTAGTTAACCTTCCAATCAAGAAAAAGAGACCATAACAAGATAAAACCCTTCACCTAGAGCAATAATTAACAAGAGAAACTTCCCCTTTACCAAGAGTTATCCACCAACATGCAAGGGAAACACTCCACAAGGGGTAGTGCACCACTTTCTTCCACCAGTACCAAAGTAAACCATGACAAAATGCAAAAGAGAGAGAAAATTCCCAAGAGTAGCGAAAATTTCAGCCAAGTACCCCTCACAAAGGGAGATTTATGTAAGGAAATGGGATTCACATGATCTCTATTTATACAATATGTCTAAAACATAGTTTGTCCACTTAATTTAGGGTAAACACAAAATAAGGGGGCAACAACCATTATTTTTCCACTTTACACAAAAATAATATATAATTCACAATATGTATTTCCATTTATTAATTAGTTAATGATCTAAACACGTGTGCACTCCCAATAGTGAATTGATTAGCTTGGGGGGCATCAAAACAATGTCACTTGAAAGATGAGGTCTTATCTTTTGCCAACAACTATCCCCATGGGCCTCCAGCCCCTTCTTCCCATGAAATGAGGTACATGCTCTTCTTGGGTCACTAAAGTCAAAGGGAATAGAAGAGGATAATGTGATAGTAACATGATGAACGAAAAGTGATAAGTATGGTCAGGAATGGTACGATGACCCCCTCAAGGGACCCTTAGTTGTACCCCTTCCCCAAAAGTTAGCCACTTACTAGGAAATTGATGACACTCACCAAGGTGAAACATGGTCAAAATCATATTGTCTAAGCATGTGTTCTATAATCAAAATAAGCTTTAATACAACATGCTTAAATGCCTCAAATATTAGGGTGATTACCTGCCACAATACCTGACTAGTACCGCATGGAGCAAGACCCATGTGCCTTCCAGAAGCTAGCTAGTGCGATGGATGCGCTGACGATGGATCCAAAATATGGTGATAGAGCATGCTTCCATATGTGCAAGTGGACATTGCTAGTCATGTGGTCTCTCAACACTCCATATCTGCAAACTGAGGGCCTCGAGACACCATCTCCTTAATTATCTCTCAAAATGGGGATAACACTTCCAATAGTTGTAATACTCTATCAACATTTTGTACATGCTCTTCCCAAGATTTGTTGTAGATTAATATGTTATCAGAAAAAAAATAACAGAAATTTCCTAAGGGATTGAAAATAGAATTCATCAAGCTTTGAAATGTTGAAGGTGCATTAGTAAGTCCAAATGGTGTAACCAAAAACTCTCAATGACCTTCATGTGTTATAAAAGTTATTTTGGGAATGCCTTCCTGCCTCATTCTGATTTGATGATATCCCGAACAAAGATCCAACTTTGTAAAGAATTTTGCACCAAGCAATTCGTCTAATAATTCATCAACGCCATGAATAGGAAACTTATATTTCATGGTAATTTTGTTGTGTTGTCTATAATCTAGACACATGAACCATGAACCATCATTTTTTGTGACCATCATCACTGGTGAAGAGAAAGAACTTTGGGAAGGTTGAATGATAACGACTTCTAAATTTCTTGGATAATTCTCTCAATCTCACTCTTCTGTGCATATGGATACATGTAAGGCCTAATGTTAGGTCATACACTTCCTGGTCGTAAGTGAATAGTATGGTCATGATCTCGAGTAGGTGAAAGACCCTTAGGAATTTCACCAAATACCTTGGAATGATTGTTGATAACTATTTGGAGATCTTATGGAGCAGAATATATAGATGTTTGAACATCAAGTGAAAACAATTGTGCAATTACATCATGGTGTCCCTTTTTGAGTAATTTTGGCATGATATTAGAGCTTATCACCTAGAGATTTCCCTTAGATACCTCTAAGCTCAATTTCCTTGCTATATGAGGAAAATCTCATGAAAATATATTGAAAATTAAGGGCCATTGTTCCCAATGATTGTAACCATCAAACCTCTAATACAACATCAACACCACCCATTTCGATGGAAATCATGGGACTATCCAAAAAATACCCCCCCATGTTGAGCTTAATAATATGGCACTTCCCACAACAACTTATGGTACCTCCATCTACAATAATTACTTGAAACTCTCGTGTTGGATATACAAAACAATCGAGATTTTTTGTTAATTTGTAATTGATGAAATTATAGGTATTGCTAGAATCAATCAACATTGTTACCTTTTCATTTTTTATGTATCCTTGTATCTTGAGGGTTTGTGGAGTATCGATGATGGCTAATGCATGACAATATATCAATGTAGTCTCTTCTATATCTATCTCTTATGATGGTTCCAATTCTTGATCTTCTTCATCTTCACATTCAATGTAGAATAATTTCATCTCACTGCATTTATGCCCTTTAATGTACTTGCCATCACAATTGAAAAATAGACCCTTTTCTCTCTTTCATCCATTTGTTGAGGTGTCAAACTTATCGGTTTAGGAAAGGGAACATGGTGCACTCTATAGTTATCAGTGACCACCCTTCTAGTAGCCATATTTTTGTTTTTCACTTTCCTTTCCATACTGAAATAATTTTCTAGGCATTTAGGTTCAAAGAGATGCACCTCATGTTGAATATTCTCCTTTAAAGTGCCCAAAAAGAGATCTAACAAATTATCCTCGTGAATGTTCTTTACCTTGAGACTGAGCTTTTGGAATTGTTGAATGTGCTCTGTAATTGGACCTTTTCACTCAATATTTATCAATTGACTAAAGAATGAATTGCTCTTGATATCCCCATAATGTGATATTAATTCGCGTTCGTAATGTGATTATTATTAAACGTTGCGGTGGTTTCGCCACTTTCCTGTCATTTTCCCAATCTTGTATCAGGTGTAAATACCGCTTTATTAGGAGTTAAGAAGAGGGGAGATAAGAGGATACAGGATACGAAGAGGATACAGACCCTTACTGCGAGATTCACCTAGTAACTGCCCAKTTCCCTCCTCTAGTGTAGTGGGCTTYACATCCCGAATAAAAGGATGAAATAGGTACCTTTAATAATATTGGTGTTTGGTGTRGATCAAAGAATTGATTCATCTTGAATATCCATGTTATAGGATGTTTACCATCAAACTTCATCATATCGATCTTTGGACTGAAGTAGTTCCTTGGTGCTGCATTGAAACCTTGATGTTGTGGATCTTGAACTAATGAATGATTTTGAAATTCAGTATGTGTGCTCTCCAACTGTGATAAAATACTCCCCATACGTGATTGAGTCTAAACACCATTACTCTCCTTATTTTTATGATTTCCTTGGATCTCCATATCCTTTTTAGGGATCCTCTATAACAACATGGATTCTATGGAATTTTGCATTTCATTTATGGATTTTTCTATGGATCTTTGCATTTCGTTCATGGATTTTTGTACTTTTTCCTTATTTTATCCATATTTTTTTCTATATCTTGAATTTTTCTTTCTTTGTTTACCATCACATCACTTGTTATTGACCTAGCACTCCAATCATTAAGTTGGTCCTCCAATTTGGATAGCTTGTTATGTATCTCCTCATTTTCTTCACGAGTTATAGATGACATTTCTGGAGGTTTAATTGGCGTTGAATTATTTTTTGAATCCATGCGGGGTAAAAATAATAATACTCCTTTGTATTATCTTTATCACAAATTTTGAATCAGCAAAAACATATCTTCTAATAAAAAATTATTCCAATTGTAAGTTATGTACCTTTCAAACCCTTAATTTGGAGTAAGTTTGGATGGTTGAACTCTGTCCTAATATATATATATATATATATATATATATATATATGAACTTTGAACCCTTATGAGTATGAAATTTCAGCATGTAGTAATTTGATATGACTTCTTAAACTCCTGAAAACTTAATAGTCTGAACCTTCCCTGATAAATCTTATTTAAGACTAATTTCAAGATTAGTAAACAACTCCAACTTCCACGAGATATATCTCACAAATAATAATGATTCAAATTCTTAAAAAAATTCCACATGTAACTCATTGTGTCTCCTCGGTATTCTCAAAATTTTAAAGTTGGAAACTTCATAGACAAAAATATACAACGAAAATTCCAAGCTGACTCTTTTAAACTTGATTTTAGGATTAGTCACAAGCCTTATCTTCCACAGACTATATCTATGAAATTATAGCAAACCAGAATATGCAATTTGGATCACCTATACTAGGATATGTCTCCTCAATCTCCATAAAATTACACTATATGAAACCTCCTAGAAAATAAGTTATAGAGAAAATATCAAGATGACTCATTTAAAATTGAATTCATGATGAGTCAAAAACCCTATATTCCATAGGCTATATCTCCGAACATATAATGACACAAAACCTGGAATTTTTACCACAAGTACCTTGATATGTATTCTAAGTAACCTATAAATTTCTCCATTTGAATCATCCTGGAAAAAAAGTTATAGCGAAAATGCCAAGATGACTCGCTTGAAGAAGCAAAACCCTAGGATCGATGCTTTGAAACCAAATGTTATGAACCAACACCTTGAGAATGATAAAAAATCAATGAGTAATAGTCCACTTTGAGGGGAAACCTCCTTTTACAATATATTGAATGTAAAAGATGAGATATGATGATCCTAAGACCAATTCTCCTTGGTATATATCTAAGATACAAGGGGTACAATTATAATGAAAGGGTGCAATGAAGGGTTCTAGCCTACATACAAATATAACACTAGAAATGCAATAATTCAATAAGGGGCTTAATAAGGGTTTCATACATAACATGGGGCTTTGTCTAGGGCTTAACAACTTGGTTCAATGCCTAATTTTTGTGGTGTGCCCCTTCATGAGCATTATTTGGTGTATATTACTATTATTTTTGGATGAGGGTGAATTTCCTTTGAAAGGCTAATTTTCACGTGTTGTAACATGGTAAATCATGGATTATGAATGATCTAAATACTCCATTTTTAAAATATTTTTTGGACTTGTCACAAAGTTCGTTATAAAATAATAATATTTATTTGTATGAGAGAAGAGACTCACTCAATATAAATAGGAACTCTCTCTCTCTCTCTCTCTCTCTCTCTCTAAAAGGTGGAGAATTTGGGGATTGAGGAGCTCTCCCCTTCGGCTACATTGTACATCATTTTGGCAAGCTTAATTGAGAATTTGAAGTACAATTTCATTTGATGTGAGGCTTTATTGTGCACCTATATTCTATATGTTTATTTTATATTAGGAAACCCTTTTAGCATGTCATGATCTCCTTTATAATGAACCATGCTTCATTATGGATAGAGTAAAGTGAG
>ML781630.1:21541-54898 GCA_009831015.1 Picea engelmannii | reverse complement strand
GTAATAATCCCTTGTTGGTGGTACACTTTAGGTTGGACCTTATGTTTTATTGTTATCATGGTGGGGTTTTGTTAGAGAGAACATCTTTTATTTACATGATACACCACTTTATTAAAGCGCACCCCTCATTGGCACACATGTTCCTGGTGATTTAATTTGTTGGTCACTAATTGAGAGGACTATGGTTATATTTGAGAATTAACCTTTGTGCACACATGTTGAGGTTGATTTAACTATTCAAATGTTAAATTAATCTAATTTATCCAAATTAAGGTCAATAGATTGGGAACCCTACTTTATGTGCTTCCTTTTCACACTTGGAGTGGTTATTTGGAGTTTTCTAGTGGTGTACCCCCTTTATTGGGAACAATTTTCAAGACATGCAATATATTATTAGTTTCTTAGTGAGGTTGGCACACTTCTCTACGACACACTCTCTTAGGTTGGTTGGACACCTTTATGACATAGCATTGATGAGTTCTAACCACCTTAGCACATTATCCTAGGGAACACTTCGCATGGAGAGTAGTTACATGGCACATTTTTCTAGGGAACACCTCTCCTAGGTGCTCTCTCATCTTTATTGCATGGATATTTCAGCTACGCTTGGCATATTTAACCTTCATCAGAGAACGTCCTCACCTTTTTGATTTGGCATGTATGTATTATTTTATTGGGGCAGTTATGGAGGTTGTTATTGGGAGGCGTGTGGCACATGAGGAGAGTCACACATGTGGTTTAACATGCTCTTGTAATTGGACTCTTTCTATTTTTGGAGATTATTCTTGGAGGACGCATAGGTGGAAGGCTTCTTCTTGTTATTTTTGGATATTCTTAGAGGGCACACTTGTGGAGACATTTCTTGCTATATATATTATTATTATTATTATTATTATTTTGTTTTGTGGAGATGGTCCAATTGTTATTTTTGGGTTTTAACTACATGTTTTCTTGTGGAGCACTCCATCCACTTGGCATCTTGCACATTCATCCACATAATTGGTTACCGTGGAATTCATACATGTGGAGTGGTTGCATGCATACACATTTTTGGAGGGCACATTCCATGTGGACACTTGGAATTTGACTTGGTTTAATGCCTATTTTTGGTGGTGCATCCCCTTCATGAGCATTGTTTGGTGCATATTACTTCTATTTTTGGATGAGGGCGAATTGCCTTTGGGATAATTTTCACATGTTGTTATATGGTCAATAATGGATTTAGAAGAGATCTAAATACTCCATTATTAAAATATTTGTTGGACTTGTCATGGAGTTGGTTAGAAAATAATAATATTTTAATTGTACAAGAGAAGAGACTCACTCTATATAAAGAGGAGCTCTCTCTCTCTCCAAAAATGGTGGAGAATTTGGGGATAGAGGAGCTCCCCTTGGGCTAAGTTGTACACCATTTTGACAAGATTACTGGAGAATTTGAGGTAAATTTTCATTTGATGCAAAAATTTATTGTGCACTTATATTCTATGTGATGATTTTATATTAGGAAACCCTTGTAGCATGTTGTGATTACCTTTATAATGAACCATACTTCATTATGGATAGAGTAATGTGAGGTTTCAACCCTTTTATTTCTATTGTGATTCTGTTATCCTACCATATAATAAATCCAATTTTTATTAGATTAGCATAACCTTGCATTCATGAGAAATGATTAAGTAAGGCACCTATAGCCTTCTAGTGTAGTTTTCTACTATACAAATCAACAAGTTAAGGTTGATTTGTGGCATGTGTAGCAATCCCTATTGCCTTACATTATCATGCACTCACCCTCTTGAATTCATAGCACTTTGACTCCATTCAACCCATATATGGATTGACACTTGGTCTAGGGGTTCTACCTTCATACTCCTTTCTTATACTATTCATTATCCATTTTACTACAAACATTCATTTGTTAAGGCTTATGCTTCAAAAATCACCTTGTGCCTCTACTCCATAGCCTTAGAAATATTATCTTTAGGGAACCTTCCCTTGAATTGGAGAAGAGCCAACTAAAAGTGTGAGGAAGATCCATTGTGGTGACAATGGGTAGCCTTCCTAAGTGAATAAAACTATCCCCTTGATGCTTAGGACTTTACATCATATGGGGGTGCTAGATTTTGTTGTAACAAGGCTAATTCATGGTACTTAATCCCCTCCCATTCCTCAATGACATAACACCCCACAACAGAATGTCAACCATTGATTCCAAATGAGTGGATTAGATATTGGTTGTCCAAAACAACCCTTATCCTTTTATTTCCCTAAAATGACCTTCCCTATTATAGAACCTATCTTGTAGATCTTAAACTGGAAAGACAAATCATGATGGTTCACGAAAATTGAAAATCCTTCAATTCCTCATGAATCTTACCCCCGTAATGAATTACCAATCGTTGATCCAACATGGGTAGGGTGAATCGAAAAAATCCACTGCTTTCATCTCTTTCTTCTCTTGATTAAACCTCCTCCCATGATAGGATATAAACCGTTGATTTGACCTTTGAGGATCCCACTTCAACCATTCATGAGATTTAGTAACTTAGTGCATTTACACATAGTTAGTTATCTAAGTTTCTATAGTGGGGAGTTACAAGGGGCTAGATATTTTCTTCATGGGTCTATCTTGGGTTATTCCAAGGGGTAAATTGAGGCACTTTAAGATATTGAAGGGTCGAGATCACTTCTAAGATTTGAAATTTCAATTCTCCTTAGATATTTGGGGGCAGCTTAGGAAAAATTTAGGTATGGGTCCCATAGGTGACAACACACTTAACAAAATCTATTCAATGTTATGTCAAACTAGCATGCATAACCAATGTAGAAATTACTTGATCATGAAGATAACATAACATAAAATTCAAACATGAAAGTACACAAAGTTTGGACAATAGAAACACTTCATATATAAATAAGATGAATTACATGTACATATCACAACTTAATACAAGCTAGTACAAGTCATGTTCTCCAAACCCTAGCTATGCAAAACATAAAAAAGCCCTAACCACCAATTCCTAGCAAGGAATCACTCCCAACCAAAGCTAGTCGCTCCACCAAAGATTGACAACAAGTTAACATACACATTGTTAATTCATCTTTGGCACCTACACTTGGATTACACAAATGTGCAATATAAAGCCCCTTTATCTTATCCACATCAAGCACTCCAAGTAGTACTATAGTTTATGAATTCCTTAAAATCTTAGTCTTATTCTGTCACAAGAAACCACAAGATTAAGTGCTCCCTTTACTCCTCTAAAGTTTATCCCAACCTTAGATGCCCTTGTATTCTTAGGGACAAACCCTAAACTTAGTCTTGTCTTGAATCCCATTAAGAACCCTAACACTCAAAACAAAAGAGAGAAAATACAATGAAGAAGAGTACAATGATAGAGAGCAATTCGTTGGCTCTCACGTCTCTAATACAAGTGTGTGAGTGAATAAATGAATAAAAATACTATGTTCTCCCTTTATTTATATGAAATGTGAGGGAGGCCAACAATAACAAAGTGGAGCTTGTCCACAACAAACAACATATTGAGCTAGCAACAATCCCCCATGCTTTTAACTTCAACATTTGATAAATAGCATGGGGCCCCTACTTATGCTTTAAGTGTTTATGGACTTTCATGGCCTTAGTGAGCATCATCTTCCTATACCCTGAAATTTTTCTTTGCTTGATTGAGTTTGCCTCGATTCTTTCACTTTGAATCTTACTAGATTTTTTCATATGCATGCCTTGACCTTTTCCTTTGCTTTTAAACAAGTTTTCTTCCACTTAGAATTTTTCTTTAGAAAACTTGTGCAAAAATTCTTAATCACACTTGAGAAAATTTCAAGCGATACAATACTTATCACTCTTTAAAAAAAATCATGCAACATTGGACATTTCACGCTCAAAAAAGTTTCGTGCAACATTGGATGTTTCATGCTTAAAAAAAATCATGCGATGTATTGCATGGAATTTTTTTTAGTGCAATATGTCACATCCTCCAAAAGTTTACTCAATCATGACAAGAAAAAATTCAAAGAATAAAATTTCCCAATGCTAACACCCTTTATCACATCCTTCAAATGTCTTTCCAAAAGTGGTATATCACACAAAAATATTTTTCGTGGTATACATTGCATCACAAAAAAAATTCCTCGCAACAAAGGGGAACTGGAATGCACCTAAGAGTATTTCCCGAAACAATATGCTTTGTCATCTCCCAGTCATGTGGCATCGTGATGTCTTGGACATAGTGGTTCGACTAGCCCACATCTTACTGCACCTGAATTACACCTCTTCATTCAAGGTGTGCCCATAACCATCCTTGAGCTACAACGAGTCAAGTCACACACTTCAACTCTACATTTTAAATAATAGGCTCACATCCAATTGTGGCAAACTTTCACAACAATAATTAAACTGTTTGAAAATTTATACAACTTAACACAAGTATACAAGTACACAAGAGAACATGCAACATATGACAATGGCATGACTGTTATGTTTGGGTGACACCAAGACATTCATAACACCTGTATAATAATGATGATACAAGATGTTACAAGTTATAACACATGTACAAGAGGGGAGCCACAACTCGTTACAATGTTACAAAGAAAATCGGCCAAGTCAACTTCCCAACCTACATAATGTCTTTGCACGATCAACCCCTTGTTGCAACCTCGGGTCCACCTCTTGTGGATCTTGGCTCACTCGGACGCTTTATTCCAATTTATTCAACTCCTCCTTCATTGTTGTCTCTACTTGCTCTCATTCTTCTCCTTAGCTCCTTTATCCCTTTCCAAATATATAGGCACCTTCCCTTTTGTGCAAAGAGTCACATCCCTTGGAAATGACCCAAGCTAACCCATCATTTTGTTGTTTGGTTTTCCCAAGTCGTGATGAGTTCACCGCCTTGCCCATCGTTGGGTCATTTGCACCCCAACTTGTTAATGTGAAAGTTGACCCTTTCCACATCCTCAATCTATCCAACCAATCAAGATAGTGTCATACACCAGTAATGGGAACGAGTCCCCTTAGCTCCACACATCTGATTCGTACACCCTACTCGTCCCATATAAGGGTGGTTCACCACTCCACCCTTATTCTTCCAAGTGTGTCTTCTTTGTTCACCAACTACATCAAGTCTTCGTGCATGTCTTGGAAACGTTCTCATGCAATCTATGTTGAAGGATTTACAGGAACTCTTCAAAAGACTTGTCCATTTTCTTCTTTTCTCTCCTTGCGACATGTCACGAGAGAATATTGTTCACGTGAAATGACATGTCACGAGAAACTTTGTCTTCGTGTAAAATGGTGCATCATCCAAAATTTTCTTCCTCGCAACAAAGGGAAAAAAACTTGCCCATTTTCATGTCACATCACTCAAAAGTTTCCCTCCTTGCGACATATTGCATGAATTTTTTTTCATGCAATACACCCTTTATTGCACCCCAAAAAAACTTGTGTGAAATATTACATTGCACAATTTTAATCTCCACTCCATCTCACGAAAATAACCATTAATTTAACATCGCTAACCTTTGATATTGATCAATGACTTGGATACAGTACAAGGGTGGGGAAGGGGAAATGGGTCCCGCAAAGGCAAAACAACAAATATATACCTGCCACCTGTCAAAAGTAGTTAGAAAACTGCCCAGTTGTGGGTTTTTTTGTAACTGAACATGGCTCTTAGCCAATCATCATTGCTAACAATTACTTTGGTAGATCTAAAATTGCCACCTTGTTAGTTGTTGAAACTTACACTGCCACTTGTCCACCAAAGCCTAGGGACACTTAGTTTGTAAACATCTATAAACATTAGAAACTCTAAGGAGATCGAGGCTTTTTGGTTCTTGGAGTTTTTATGTACTATTGGGACTTTAATGAGGATAAGCCATTTTGGCCAAGCTATTTTTTGGAGAACTCTAATTCCCGTGTTCCATCTTCTGTGGATTATTCTATTTCTTTTGTTCAACACTGGAGTTGTGTAAGAATGTATTTCACACTGTAGACTTTTCTTATGTGTAGATGTTGCATTCTCATTTATGTCTTCATGAAATGTTTGTTTGAATAGATGATCATAGGACTATAAATGGTTATTTTAATGCTAGACTATTTTGGGTTTGTAGTCATGTATTCATAATCTTCTCTTCATTCTTTAGTGAACTATTTCTCAGGTCATTAACAAGAGAATGTGTGGTTCTGTGGTTACTCTCTGATCACTATTAATTATGCATTTGCATTTTGTATTAATTGCATTTCACTCTTTAGTTTAGAAAACCATTAACGACGGATTAGGCCATAACCAATAAACCCCTAAACTAGTAATGGTTGTTGGGCCATAATCTGGATGGGTTCCCCACTCCAAACGAGACGAGGTATAATTGGGATTTCTCACCATGGGCAACCCATTTTGTTGGCCAAGGTCATTTCGAATCGTCAACACAACCTAACTAAACAATACATAGACCCACAACTAATATCCCTTACGGACTGTTGGTGTGTTTTTGTGTTATTTAAATGTTAGTTCTCTTTCTTTCCAACAATGTCACACTTGTAATAACCCTTGCCTTACTGCTGATATATTTTGTGTTTATTTGGTTTAGGACTTTTGTCAAACAATTAATCAACAAACCATCACAATTTGGCATACAAATGAAATATAGATTTAACTCTCAAAAAGGGGTTTTATTGTGTTCAAATACCAATAAAAAAAAGTTACATTTAATGTAGATGATACCACTCTTATTCAAACTGTCAAACAAAAATAAACTCAACAATGGAATCAAATCTATTTACTATTATTCTGACCTGTAGATAACCCTGCTATTGGAAAACATTTATGGCACATAGATACCCTCTTCTTTGACACCAAGAACAACCATTTGGTTTGCACGATTTAATGTGTAAAATGAGGATGAACATGGTTTATATTCAATGCAATGGATAAAACTTTTACTCCCAACTGTAATAGCAGCCATACTCAACAAAAAAATTAGATTTAATCACTTTTTCCCTGAACTGTAAGTAACATACTTGAACAACAATTAGCACATGGGAATGATCCTCTAGGCACTACTATTAGCAAGTTAGTGGCACAATTTACAATTGCAAATAAGGCTAAGAATAAAGGTGAGAAGGAAAACTCGTTCTTCCTGTTATGGATCCCCTTTTTGGATCTGATCTAAACTGTGCAAAGACCCATGATTTTGCCGACACTAGGCTCGACCTCCTTGCAATGATCCCACACAAAACTATCACAACCCTCTTACTTGATGCCACAATTTTGTTGTAAGAGATTCAACCCTCTTTAGAATTCACACGAATTGTGGATGGAAGATATTATATCTGATAGTGAATGACATAGCCTCCACTTTTGTTGCCACGAGCTGGTAATAGAATTGTGACCTCCCTTATGTTGCACATGTTCTGAAGATGAGGGTTTGGCCTCCACAAACAACACAAAAACTCTGCAAATTCCCACACAACTGAACAAAACAATGAATCTTCCTTCTGCAATGAATCCAAGTAAGAGATATGTGTGATCTCTCCTTTCTTATCAACTAGGGTGGCTTAATTTCACCACCGGACCCAATTTACTCGAAGGTTCAGGCTCCAAAACCACAAAAGCTACAAGAGCTCTCCAAATCGATTTTGATAAAATGATCATGAATAGTGAAAGAATGAGCTCATAATTCTCTTTTATCCCCTTTTTTCCTTTTTCGCTCAATTAAATAATATAAAGTCTTTATAAAATATATTTTAATTATTTCCCCCAAAGTCACATTATAACACCCGTTTAACTCCAAAAAGTGATCTATTGGATTTTAAAGCATTTTCAGGCATTGGAAGTCACTTTTCATCATATCAACATTTAAAGTTTTTCATCCCGGTTCCAATAAGTAATAACACTAATGTGCCCTCGTAAATAATTTGATTAAAATAACACCCTTAGTGAATTTAATTAAATAATGTTCAATATTACTCCCAATTTATAGAAACGGTGAAAATGTTTCGGAACCAAAAACTGACTGCGCAAGAGTGATCCCGATGATGAAAAATGATAAACATACCTGGCTGGGCGACTTACTAAAAATAGATGCTCCCTCCCAGAATCTTGGAGCCCTAATCAAAAGATGAAAATAAATTCTAAAAGAATCACATAACTCTTCTAAACCATTTGATCTCATTGGTAACATCAAATTAACCTTCCGATCAGATTGACACAAACCCAGAAAGTCATCTCCACTTGCAGATAAATAGAACCCAAAAAATGGGGACATTATACCACATGTGAAGCACTCCAACTCCAAGTAACACATCTCAAGCTCCAAAACATGCATGTCCAACAACTAAGAGTAAGGTGAACACTACACACGATGTATCCAAGGCTCCTCCAAAGGTCTCCAATGCTCCAACACTCCTTCCTAAGCCATGTATACCTCTAGGTCCACCACGTCTATATGATCACTCATCAACCCAAGTGTCCTCAAGTCAAGTAGAAGTCTCCATGCAAACAACCAAGTGGCATATGCTCTCTAGGTACCAACACCCTTCTCCAAGATGCTCAACCCTTCTCCAAATGGGTCATCCTCTCAAACAAGCAACCAACCTCCATGTGTGTGCCTCATGAAGAATGTCTCCAACCTCCTAAAGAAGTACACCACATAAACATCAAATCAAAGCATAACAATCCATGAACAAACGATTTACAATGTATATGCCCATCATGATACAACCAAAAGTAGTCAACACAACATGCACCCCACGTCACTTAAAGCACCCAAGCATATTGTAAACACTATGAAAATAACCTTAAAAGATAACAAAGAAAAGGATTTCCACTTAATTATATCTTACCATATTGAAGAATACATTTAATGTTGTATTAATCCTAAGAAGATAAGGATAGGGCATATCATAGGACTAAGTAACTTCCAATTTATCTTAATCCTATTTTTCATGGTAATTAATGATTTATACCTTCAAACACTGATAACCAGTGGTATAAATAATTAAGGCAAAAAAAATATTTTTTAGATGGATGCACGAAATAAGAAACCATAGAATCAAACAGAAGAAACATGATATGACTGTTCCTACAATTAATAGTTTTCAATCCTAGAAGAAAAGGATAGGGAATACACTGAAACTAAGGTAAAATACACTCTTGTCTTAATCCCATTCTTTATGGTAAACAAAAAATTTATATGTTAGACCATTGATAGACATAAACGAACAAAAGAAAAGTTTCACTTGTGCTTGTTTTTGGGTTTTAGAAAATGATAGTTAGCGAGATTAGATGCTTAAATATGATATCACCGCCTCCACAACAAAATTATAACTGCAAGCAAAAGATTTTGCATGGATCATCAACCATTTAATTTCTAGCATTTGAATTTCCTTATCCTATGATTATACTTATTGTCATGGGCATTTTATGCTACTTCAATAGGATTTTCAAAAAAAACAGTCTGATATAAAACAATTAGTTGGCCAGCAAAATTTGGCAGATAGAAATTTGAATGAATTGTTTTATAAATTGGCAACAAAGCTACATGATCTTGATTTCAGGTCACATGTATAAATGGTTGAATGGAGCCCATATGTGACTTCCGTTGACCCAACAGGTGCCATAGTTACCAATGTGCATGGAGAAACAAGTGCCCATTGGATGAACTGAACGTACATCAACGCACATCCGATAAGGCCTGCTCATCATGGATCAAATTTGAAAGGAAAGGTTATATTTCAATTTGAAGGGTGAATTTCACTTTAACTCAATTGGAAAGGAAGAGTTATATTTCAATTTGAAGGGTGAACTTCATTTTAAACCTTGGTTAAAATAAACTATTATTTTCATATGAAAATGAAAAATTGCTAAATTGACTAATTGCAAATCACTAGTGGAGATTTATATTATGTAGTATTAATGTTATGTATAGATAGATGAAGCTCTGAGAAGATTATTAAATAGATAGGGGAACCTTTCTTCATAACACTAAAGTAGCATAAAGAATTGCATAAACCAAGGAACACTTAGAATATGAGAAAACAACACACACAAGTGAGGCTACACTGACAATCTCTTATTCATGAATGAAGACTGATTACATCATTATATAGGAAATGACTCTACTTAGTCGGTTACAACAAACCACAGAAAACTAGAATCTACATTAAGTGAAGTAAATTTCAACTACACAACTGACTCTTGCTCCATTATTTCCAAGTCTCCCCCTTAATGGAGAATGGATTGACTTCTACACCTAACATCTCCCTAAACAACTCAAACTTAATCTTTCCAAGAGGCTTAGTGAAAATATCATCAACATTTTCACAAGTATTAAAATACATAAGAGCTATTTCATTTGACTGCAATTTTTCTCTAACAAAATGAAACCGAGCATCAACATGCTTTGTCCTTGCATGATAAATCGGATTATTCACAATCTTGATTGAACTTTGATTATCACATTTGATCATTGTAGGTTCCTTTTGTTCTTTTCCAACATCTTGAAGAAGTCTTCTCAACCAAACAGCTTCACAAGTTGTTGCACACAAGGCTTTATATTCTGCTTCAGTAGAAGACAAGGATACAGTAAGCTGCTTTTTACTGCTCCATGAAACAATCCTGGATCCAATGCCAAATGCATATCCAGTGGTTGATCTTCGATCATCCGGATTGCCAGCCCAATCGGAATCTGAGTAACCTATCAACTCAACATCAGATGCATCAGTATATTTCATACCATAATCAAGTGTTCCTTTTAGATACCTGAGTACTTCCTTTGTTGCATTCCAATGGAATTCTAGAGGTTTCGCCATAAACTGACTTAACACACTCACAGAGTATGCAATATCAGGTCTGGTTGTGGTGAGATAATTCAAACTACCCACCATCTGTCTATACATAGTGCCATTCACCTCCTTCAAACCATCATCATAAGAAAGTTTCACATTCTGTTGCATGGGAACAATAGAAGATTTACATTGATCCATTTTAAATCTCTTAAGTACTTCTCTGACAAAAAAATGTTTGGCCTGCATTTCTCCAAACTTCAAGACCTAGGCAGTAATGTAACTCGCCAAGATCTTTCATTTCAAAAACTTGTGACCACTGCTCCTTGATTTCATCACTTAATTTCCCTACATTTCCTGTAATTATTAAATCATCAACATATAAGGAAATCAACACTACATACCCCTGCTCATCAAATTTGGTATACAGATTTTGATCACTCTTGCTCCTCATAAAACCATGTTGAAGAAAGAAAGAGTCTATCTTCTCCTACCATGCCCTAGGTGTCTGTTTTAGTCCATACAATGTTTTCTTTAACTTACACACTAAGTGTTCTTGCCCTTGTTCCACAAACCCTTCAGGTTGAGTAAGGTAAACCTCCTCCTTTAACTCACCATTCAAAAATGCAGATTTAACATCTAATTGGTGTAGCCTCCAATGATACTTTGTAGCTAAAGCAATTAACAATCTGATAATATTCAATTTAGCTACTAGTGCAAATGTTTCAGCATAATCAATACCTTTTGTTTGTGAATACATCTTTGCCACCAATCTAGCCTTATATTTGTCTATACTACCATCTAATTTAAATTTGGGTTTTTTATGTTTAGGCAATTCAGTGAATTCCCAAGTATTTTTTTTCATTATAGATTCATATTCTTCCTCCATTGCATTTCACCATTCATCATGTTCATTGGCTTCATCAAAACTCATGGGTTCTATGACATTTGAAATGCTACTCATTAGGGCATAGTCTCTATACCTCTCAGGGAGCTGAACCTGTCACGAAGATATTCTCAACTGATTATCTTCCTCCCTACTTTGTGAAGATCTGTCTTCGCCTCTAGGTGAACTGTGACTGCTTGAAGTGTTCATATCACTGAGTCCTTCTTGCTGTTGTTGTTGTTGTCACTACGATTGTGGCTGTTGCTGTGGTGGTTGCTGTTGTGATGGTTGTTGCTTCTCTTTTTTAAATCCTTCATCAATAAGTCTATGCCATTCCTCATGACTGTTGTTGTCATGATTTCCCGCTTCCTGCTCATGGAAGAATACATCTCTACTCGCAAATACTTTGTGAGTAGAAGGATCAAACAATTTGTATGCTTTGAATTCAGAACAGTACCCAATGAAAATACATTTAATAGCTTTAGCATCTAATTTCTTCCTATTCTCCTTTGGAATATGAGCAAAATCCTTACACCCAAATACTTTCAAATTATGAACTGCGGGTTTAGAACCATACAAGGCTTCGAAAGGAGTGACATTATCAAGACACCTTGTTGAACTTCTATTCTTTAAATAAACTACAGTATTTATGGCTTCAGCCCAAAATGCATTCGAGAGATTCTTACCTTTCATCATACTGCGTGCACACTCTACCAGAGTTCTGTTTTTCCTTTCAGCCACTCCATTCTGTTGTGGAGTGTGGGGTACAGTAAATTGTTGTACTATTCCATGATCTTTGCAATATTTGATGAAGTCCCTTGATTTATACTCTCCTCCTTGATCTGAATGAAGGATTTTGATGGATTTTCCTGTCTTCTTTTCCACCATGGTTCTGAATTCCTTAAAGTACTCGAAAACATCACTTTTTCTTCTAAGGAAATAAAACCATGTGTATCTCGTGCAATCATCAATAAATAACAAAAAGTAAAATGCACCTCCTAAAGACCTAGTCTGCATAGGCCCGCAAACATCAATATGCACAAGATCTAAAACATCTCTCTTTTTCCTATCAAGATTAGAGGGGAATTCATCTGTGTGCATTTTTCCTAATGCACATCCATCACAAGAAACATTCTCATTTTTTAACATGGGAAGTCCTTCAACCATATTCTTTTTCTGTAATAACAATAAATCAGGATGATTGATGTGGCCATACCTTTGATGCCAAAGACTCTTTGTTGGCATAGTTGCAGAAGTCAGTGCGTGATGTGCTTTGTTGGTAACATCAAATTTGTATAGGCCTCCTGCTCTAACTCTCGTTGCAACAGTTTTGAATTGGTCCAACAGATCCTTCACTATGCAATAATTCTTGAAGAATTCAACCTTCAAGTTCCAATCTGTAATGGTGGACACAAAGAGCAAATTTTTCTTTATCCCTGGTACATAAACAACATTACGAATGTGACAAATAGTACCATTCGGAAATGTCATAGGAATGTCTCCATATCCCTTGATCTGATGAGCGTTGTCATCTCCAAGATATATGTTGACTCCATTCTGTGTTTCTTTAAAATTAGTGTACCACATCTTATATGTATTGATGCTCCGGAATCCACAAACCAGGCATCAGAATCATCCAATTCAACAGATAAAACAACGTTAGACACAAATAGCTTAAGATCTCATGAATCAAAATTCAAGGGTTCATCAATCCCATCACTAGCAATAAACAACCTGAGATCATGATTTGAAGATTTTTCTACATAATGACCTGAATGTGTTATAGGTTTATTCCTAGTCTCATCACTCTTCTTCTTATGACAGTCTCTAATAATATGTCGAGGTCGACCACAATAAAAACAACTCTTTGACTTAGTCCTGTTAGATTGCATACCTTGATTCGGCCTTGGAGATTGTCTTCTTTGCGATGAACTGCCTCCTCTGCCTCTTTCTCCTGATCTCCCTCTCGCGGATCTCTTATTTGACCACAGTGCCAAATCTGTATTCTGAGGCTTCAGATTCGAGTGCCTCTCTTTCTCTTGCAACAAAATACCTGTTAGTTCTTCAAACGTAGGAGGTCTCTCCCTTGCTACGAGACCTGTTATGAACATCTGATAATCTTCTAGCATACCATTTAAGGTAATAGTGACAAGATCAGTGCTGGAAATTGTTTCCCCTATATTTCCTAGCTTCTCTTTCACCTCTTTAATACGACCCAAAAATGAACTAACAGATTCATTTCCATCCATCTTAATGCCTAGCAATTTAGTTTTCAGAAACAAAATGTGATTTGTGTTGCTAGTTTCATACAATGTTTTAAGCGTTGTCCACGTTTCAACATAAGTGTTAGTTTCTCTAATATGTGGAATTATGCTATCTTTAATAGACATACGCAATAATACCTTTGCCTTGTTTTTGCGCTTATCCCAGTCTTGGATCTGAGCTGCTATTGCACTGGCAGCCGCATCTGGTTTCGCTTCAGTTCCCTTCGCAATGTTCCAGACACCATAGTCTTCCATCAGGGTCTGCATCTTGAATTTTCAGTTAATGAAATTCGAGCCATCTAACTTTTTGGCTTCGTTGAGGTAGGTCTTTGCTAGAGGATTCGTCATCTCTGTAAGTGTCTACTTGTTCAATTAGACAATAGATCCTTGTATCACCAAACACACTTCAATCCTAAAGGTGGTGAATCACCAAGAATATGCAACTTTCGTCAATTTCCTCCTTTGCTGAGCAATCTATCGCTCTGCCTTCAGATCCACCAATCCGAGTCTACCTAGGCTCTTAGCGTAAAGGAAATATGAGAAACTTTTAAAAGAAACCTTAACACCATTCCAGGCATAAAAAAAAAAACTCATACTCATTTATAAAAAAAGCTCTAATATAAAAGCCCACATGTAAAAAAATAACACTCATAAAATAACACTCATATGTATAAAAAGGAATTTAAATTTCTTAAAAGAAACCCTTTTTAATACACATACATCCACTTTTAAATCACATCGATTCATAACTCCCTCACGATTTATACTTCATAAAAAGTATCCACTTTAATAAACTTAAGCTTCATGAGAAAAAGAAACCTTCACGATTTGCTTCAACCTCACGGATCCGCCCCAAACAACTCACGCTCAAAACAAAAAATGGTCGGCGCTCCTTGTAGAGTTAGAGGGGAGCGCTAGTGCTCCACTAATATGACTGAGACTGAGGGGGAGCGCTAGCGCCTAGCGCTCTTAAACGCACACAACGCGAGCGCGAGGGGTCCGAAAAAATTAATTTTATAAGTGTGAAGCATCGACGCCCTCTAACACTATATAGGGGGCACTCATAATTTTTCTCAAATCAAATCGAGATCTTTTTCTTGGATCTCACCTCAGAGAGATGGATCTCTCGGATCTCCTACCTTGCTCTGATACCAACTTAGAATATGAGAAAACAACACACACAGGTGAGGCTATACTCACAATCTCTTATTTATGAATGAAGACTGATTACATCATTATATAGGAAACGACTCTACTTAGTCGGTTACAACAAACCATAGAAAACTAGAATCTACATTAAGTGAAGTAGAGTTCAACTACGCAACTGACTCTTGCAACTAACTCTTGCTCCATTATTTCCAAGTGGAACTACATAACATTGAGAATAGAAACAAAAGGTTAATGCCATAACATTTACCAGAATACCTGCTTGAATCCTCTACAAGGTCACCTGCAATCTTATGTGACATCTCTTGAATCATGTGTAGAGATGTACAACTAAAAGGGCTACGGAATCATGTGTGAAGAGAACTATTGACAAATGAGAATAACCATAGATATCAACTTTGACCTGGGAGGGTTGACTTGAATTTGAATTGTTCCTCCCCTTTTTTTGAGTAACAAGAGTATTCACCACTAGTGACCATCAAAGCATTTGATCTCCACTACTAAAGTACTGCTGGATGCCAATAGGCAGCTGAGTTGTAGGATGTAGCTTATAAGAAAAACAATATAAACTTCTCAGTTTAGAATGTCAAGAAATAGGTGATAGATGGATATCTCAATAATAACATGGCAATGAGCTCATACAATGAGATTGTATTGTTTAAAAATGATAGCAATTATTTTTATGAACTACCATGGCACAGGGAAAAAATGCTAACATTCTTCTTTTGATTGTTATGGCACAAGTGAAAAAATGCATAAAATCAATGACTACTAAGAAAAAAAACTCATAGAAACATGACAAGTAGAACGTATTATGGAAAGTTTTCTTACCCTTCAATTGAAAAAGATTTGAATTGGTTTTCATTTCAAATTCGATAAATAATTTTTTATTTTAATTTTCATTTGCAAGAGAAGTATTTTTATGCCAAATTCGACAAATAATTTTTTATTTTAATTTTCATTTGCAAGAGAAGTATTTTTATGCCCTTCTATGACGGGCTAGATGGCTCTTGACAAGAGACAAACAATGACAACTTCAATTTTGATCCCTGCTGCCAATATGGGCAGCATATTTATATACACTCAGAATGGTCGACAACTCAAAGAACAGTTTTTGGATATGTACGACATGAGACATAACAGTTATGTCATACATATCATACATGGGCAGTCAAAATCTTCAACAAAAGAACAGTTTTTGGATATGTATGACATGAGACATAACAGTTATGTCATACATATCATACATGGGCAGGCCTTATAGGATATTGGGTTATGTACTTTCAGTTCATCAAGTGGGTGTTTGTTTCTCCTCTGTAATTAAATTGTTCCGTAGAGTCTGCAGTGAACTCTAGAGGGCCTTCTATACAATGATTAAATGACCACAAAGGGAACTCATAATTCCCCTCATGTTCTGAGTTGATAACTGACTTAACAGAACTTTTGAGAGAAGCCTGCCTTGTGTCCTGTCTTTTTCCGTTAGCATTATTTGTCTTCTCAAATGATACAGAGTCCAAGGATGCAGATTCATCACCTGAAAATCACAACTCAATTTCAGCATACAGTAATCCAGACAAGCACTTAAATAGGGCTTAGATCAAGTATGAATCTGTTACAATCAAGCTTGCCTCCAAGACTGTGAAAGATACATCTTCCTAGGGGTTAGTATGTAAATATATACAAACAAGTAAACATAAATATTCCATCGTGTGATGTGCAGTTCAAAGAGTTCAAACAACATAAAAGAGAATGATGAGTAAGAGAGCAAATGCCTGAATCGGTCCCAAATGAAAACTCAACAAGATGCCTAACATGTTCCTTCCAATGTTGAAGTTCTCTTTCTCTAGCATGCAGCTCAATCTCAGTTGACTTCAACTCTACCTCAAGCTCTGAAATCGTTTCTTCTTGCTGTTTCCCCAAAAGATCGCATAGACGCCTGTCGAACTCATAAGGCGACACCCCATATTCATCCGCATGAAAAACCTCTGACGGTACAAATGGATTCTTATTTGCAGAACTCCATTGGCCTAGCAGCCCATTTGCATAAAGCCTTTCGTCCACCACATCTGACGAATCTGTTGACTGTAAAATATCAAACCAAGCAGGGGAGGATTAAAATATTTGCTATGCCAGATACTTAGCATATATGATATATGTCTACTACAATGTGATAAGACATATTACACAAGTATTGAAGTCAGCGATTCAGCATTGATTAGATGAAGCTTTAGCCTTTTTTTGCTCTTCATTCAAGCTTCATAACATGGAAGCAACTGGTTATATGGTAGCAGAGAAGAGATTCTTGGAGACAGTGGCCGGGGAAACCATTCATGCCCAACACGTTAGACTAATCCCTTGGACAATAATACCAAAATGCATTTTTTATGGTTTGCTCCCACCTACATTTTACTGCAAGAAGGTTGATTTTAAAACAAACTGGACCGGAAAGGACACCATGCATGTCAAAAACGTTTCGGATGTACATCACATAAGTCAGAAATTGGCAATTGCAGTCATATTTTTTTATAGTACAATCTATGAAAATTTATTTAATATATAGACATCGTGATTGATTTCAAGGATATCAGGGGCACAGTGAATACATTCAATGTTCAGGTGTAGTTAAGCTCAAAGACCACTTAACATGTCAAATGTAAGGGAGACAATCACCCAAAAGATAGATGTTCAAAGGCCAGACAGAATTATAAATTGTGTTAAAGGCTCTACTGCTGAGCTTCAAAATTCACAAATTTGCTCTTTGCATGAATTGTAGCTTCTTAACAAATATTCCTTTCTTGTCATGAAATTGTAGAACGAAAACAAGTATTTATGACTAATTTGTTTACCGATCAGAGTAAATCTATCTCTCTATAGTTTGTTTCATTTTATCCTCATGAAAAAAAGAATTATATCACAACAAAGGGAATAACCTAGAACAAAAACCAGGTTACAGCATGCATTACCAGATGTTTGATATCGTGACACATTTTTAGAAAACTTTCAATGAATTGAACTCTTATTCAATAACTCGTCCAAAACAAAATGTATGTAAATATAAGAAAGACAAATGCTTTAGGCAGGTTCAAACTCCATTTTAAATTGCAAAAAGAGTAAAGATAAAACAAAAGCAAATACTTCAAAGTTTACATAGGTCCCAATTTTAGTTTAAATTGCAATGAAGAAAACTTATAAATAATGTTTCCCTTAGGTTGGAACTGTTCAAAGATGGAAATAAAAACAATATTCTCGACGAAAGTAGGGCATTTTCCTGGCAGAAAAACATGGCATGGTTCCAATGCGCTAGCATATACAAAATTTCTACAGCTTCTACTGAAAAAAACAACACTAGAGACATCCACCTGCTACAATAGTAGGCATTTAAAAATGGCCTGCAAGTTAGTCTATCATCATAACAGTCCCTTTCTTCAATGGTAACTGCTTCATTCCTTACTGCTCAACCTAAAAAATTCTACTTAATGCATGGAAAGTGCAAAGCAGTAAAGATCAACAGATGCTTTTTAACCCAAGAGTCATGATAAATGCAAACTATAGAACCACCATACAACTAACCTCACTATATTCTGTTTTTTCTCTTTGATGCTTTGAATTTGATTGAAGAAAATCCATTTGTATGTACTCTAGCCTCACTTGCAATTCTGCTTCAAGCTCAACCATTCCAGTAACCTGCTGTGCGGGTTCATCAATTATAAAAGCAGATTCGTTATCTTTAAAGGAACTGCAAACAGACTCTGGATCTTTTTCTAACATCCAATTTGCAGCTGCACCTAGATTTTCTTGTTGGTATGTGTAAATTTCTCCATGACAAGCCTTGGGCATTTCACTGTTTTGCAGATAGTCCCTTCTTTCATCAAGCTGTCTTTTCAATTCCTGAACCATACCTACTGTCTGATTCAATAATGAAGTTAACTTGTCAATTTCACATTTTCTGGATTCATGCATGAACATAACACCAATGCCCACTCCATAACTGAACCATAAAGCCCCTGCGAAATTCACTGTAGCAAACATCAATGGCTTTACATATAGCTTGGAATTTAACAGCACACAAAAACTTCAAACCCGCGAGATAAGTACGGATACATCTTCCATTTAAACAACTATAAATACAAATTAATCTATTAATAATGAAGGGGCAACCCATGATATCTTCCAAATTCTGGCTAAGAATAATGATGTGTATACCAGTGCTTGTTTAACCAGTTTTCCAAGGCACGGACTGTTATATGCCTATTGAGATTTGCAATTATGATTAAAATAATTTGATCCAATCTTTTTTAACTTCTGAAAATCCATGCACTGATTTCCTGCAACTTGATCTATATATTGATCATTCTACAAGAGAAAAGCATTTTTTAAATCTGTTGTAAATTCAGTTGTATAGTGGATGATGTTCCAATGTAACAACGTTCCTGGTCTTTCGTAAGGATTGTTGGCTTTAAACAATATCAAAACATTGTAAAACACTCGCAGTGGAGTTGCTCATAAATTAGATCATACTGTCTAATCAACAAGATGTTGTACCTTACATCTGTCAATATTATGGATCCCTTGGTCATAAGCTGCTATGTGCAATTCAGTAATATGCATCGAATTAACATGCAGGAAATCATGGTAATGTCGAATTATGTATAAAAAAGTTTTACGAAACAGAACTATGGCAATCAAGCATGACCCAAGTTGTATCAAACTATGTTGTGAGTGAAAATGCAGTTTTCATTTTGGATTTGAAATCACAAAGACTAGCTGGGTCTACCATCTAAAAGTAGCCAAAGCTAGGTTGTAGAAACTTAAGAAGTACCATTTCAAATAGCCCATATGTCATTGGTCCTTTCTCCCAGCGCACGGAGAGGTTTGCCTAATGAACTTTTATCATTTACAGGATCTACCAAACAACACAGAGTGTTTGGATTTGATTTTAAAAAAAATCCAGGTCATTGAGCCAATAGATCTCAATGAGCCAATCGCCAAAAGGGTACGGCCAACTCTCTCTTCAGGCCATGCAGAGACAGCCTAATTAGCTTTTATTGTTCACCTCCCCATACAAGCGACTTTGTTGGATTCTTTAGAGGGTGATTTGAAGAGTGCCCAAAGTCATGGGATTGCTATAAGAAAAACCAGGAGATACTTAATAAAAACCATGAGATACTTAATCATGATGATTAAAATTTATAAGAAATTGATATAGACCTCTCAAAACCATAGTGAGAAAATGGAAACCTAATAAATATGAACCTGCATTTATCAGTCCAGATTCAAAATCAAAATCACTTCTTAGGCCTTGTCCACTAGTGTATCCCCTAAGCCATACTAGAACATGGGCCTAAAAGGTGCAGCCTGCAGGGCTTGTATCTGCACCCCAGGGCTTATGTTATGTTTTTAATCTATCAGTCAATAGTAAAATAAGCAAATACACTACCTTCTGATTGTTGATATTGCCCAACAACGTCAGCATCCAGCTTCGTCCCTGCGACATGCCGTGACACTTTTTCTCTCTTCTGCAAACCCGTCATAATTTTCTTTCTCAAATTCCTCTTTTGGGTACGTCCCATATTCCATAATCCTGAACAATTGCTTCCATGATCTTCTGAGAGTTGGAAATCTAGGCTCTTAGAACACTGAGCATCCAAGCCGAACCATCTCCCTCTGTATCCATGAAAACCCTTTTCCTTTCCTTTCCATGAGGATGGCACCACAGGAAATTCGTCATGAGAACAAGTAAATGTTGCAGAAACATCCCCAGAAGCTTGTTCGTTCATTGGAAAAACAGAGGGATCAATTTTCGTATCTCCTCCAATATGGGAGCCCTCACCATTAAAGATCTGAGTGGGTATCTCCAAACCCAATTCACAGACCGATCCCACACTACCACTGTTCTCGTCATAACAGTTCAAAACTCTATCTTCGTTGAGTTCTTCTTTGGGAAGAGCGGGCCTCTTCACCAAACATCGTGCCAAAAATCCAGTCCCAGCAGCGGCTGCTAACAAAATCTCCCACATAATCGATCTCTCCTTCTACAGAGGTTAAAATATCAGCTGAAATCTCAAAGATATCGACTGTTTAAGTACCAAGCAAGTTCCGGCGCCCCCTGCATTATTGCAGACAAATCCTCAATTGCTGATTTAAAGATTGAAGGCCCAGCCGAAGAACCGGTAAAAATGGTCAGGAGTTCTTTCATCCGTTCGTATGGCCAGGAGTTGCTTCAATAATTCTTCTGCCATGGCCACCACCTCCAGGATTGCTTCTATGACTCGGACTCGAACTCGAACTCGAACTCGATGACGACGTTGCGAAGCTAGTGGTAAACAATAACCGCTGTCAATCACATATAATAAATGTCGTATATAGTGTCCTTGTGGTTTTTACTAAAAGAAGAGTGTATTTAACATTTAAAATTGGGAATTTTTATAAAGATACCGGATCCGGAACCTCAGGTATTACTATTTACTAAAAGAAGAGTGTATTTAACATTTAAAATTAGGAATATTTAGAAAGATACCGGATCTGGAAGCACATACATTAATAGATTACGATATTCGGAGATAAAATTGAGAATTTTTACAAGGATATGGGATCTTGAAGCTCAATTCAAGTAGATACTAAAAGATTAGTATATTGAGATAAGGGAAATTGAGAAGAAATAGATTCCAGATTCCTGAAAAAGAGAATTGGGAATTTTTAAAATTGGGAAATTTTATAAGGATTTGGGATCTCGAAGTTTAGATATTAATAGAACACGTTGTTAAGATAAAATTGAAAAAAATTATAAGGATATGGGATCTCTCAAGTAGATACTCATAGATTGGGATATTGAGATGAAGGAATTTGACTAGAAACAGATTTCAGGTTAGGAAGCACATATAAAAGATATTATTATTAAAAATAAATAAATACTAGCACAGCCACATAATTGTGGTTGATCAACGCCAAAAGGTTGATAAGATGAAAAGAATCTTTAAAAGAATATATTAAATTTTATTGTTAATTAACAAATAAACGGTTGAGCTGCATTTATCTGGTGTTAATATTTTAATTTCTGTTAATCACTTAGGTGGCAATCAATTAGTTATCAAAGTAATTTTTAAATATGATTAGGTAAATGTAAAAAAGTAAACACATAAACGRATGTCTTTATAATAGCTAGGAAGTTAATGATTGAAATCACAACCATTTATTTTGTRTGACTACTAAGAATATTCCAGCCATATTTAATTTTGTTCATAGAAAATTTATTAAGCACTAAACCCCTATTAAATCTGCCCATTATCAATAGGTATATGCATTGTAATTAAAAAAATATAAAAAATATTATTATTAAAAATAATAGATAAAATTAGATTTGAAATATTTTCAAATTAAATAATACATTTAGATATATAATTAGAAAAATGATTATTATTTTATTTACTTATAAATTCTCTCTACCAAAATTTAAGATTAAAAAATATACATTTCAATTCATACAATATTTACTATTTAACTTTGTTTATATAAATTTTAGATTAAAAAATATACATTTCAATACCTATAATATTTACTATTTAACTTTGTTTATTTTTTATCAATAAGAAATAAATATATATTAATTAAGATATATTGTGAAATATAAATAAATTTAATAACAATATTTACTATTTAACTTTGTTTATATAAATTTTAGATTAAAAATATATACATTTCAATACCTAGAATATTTACTATTTAACTTTGTTTATCTTTTATCAATAACAAATAAATATATATTAATTAAAATATATTTTGAAATATAAATAAACTTAATATTTATTTATTATTATTATTATTACAATAACAAATATATATTAATTACAATACATCCTGAGTGGGTTTAATGGTTAAAAACATGTGTTTCCTCTTAAAAGGTCATTCATAGACTTTACCAGTCAAATTTCTGGACGGAGGGGGATCCCTTGTCCCACAAACAAGGGGGTCTAATACACCAATTTGGTGTGCTGGCTTGACCTTAAAAATAGATTATTATTATAAAACCCTTTGGATTTGAACTTGTGATTTTTGAGGAGGAAACACATGTTCTTAACGATTAGGCCCACTCAAACTATATAATTAATAATGAAAAATCTATGAATTGTTTGGCCGATTTGCTTATAGTGTGTGACCTAAAACTGCTTTTGCTTGGCTAAGAGTTGTTTTCCTTGTATAGTGAAAGTCATTCTAGGTGGCATGTTGATGGGTTATCTTGCATTTGGGGATAGTGGTTTTTTTTTTGTATCTAGGGGAATCGGTAACTACGACGGTATCTAGCTCACGTGACACGGGGTCGAATCGCGTCGACTTCCTTATAACCCCTAGGGAGAACCACACCACCCACAAGTTTGGCCTCCAGATAAGATGAGGTTTGAACGCGTGACCTTCTTAGCAGCACAAATGCCTTAACAACACATTCGTTGGCCACTAAACCGCACCCCTATGGGAAAAAGGTACGCGGGCTTGGCCCAGTTAAGCTTTGTTCCGCGACTAGACCATGTCCTTGCTCGAGTTTGAGCACAAGACCTTACCTTCATTGCAAGAACTAATTTACCATCCAGTCGCCTTCACCGACCTTTCCTCAAAATTGAAGGACATGGGGGTGGTCTTTGATCCACTTATGTGTGCACGGGTCATGATATCATTTAATATAATATCTCTGGGTGCAACCACACGTTCGACCACTACCTCAAAGTGCTCCCATGGCTTCAGGTTAGACCCTCACAGGAATTGAACCTTGCCCAACAGTGAAAAACTCATCGCTTTCCACCATTGGATCCAACCCCTTTGGGCTCATAAATTTTGAAGAACATGTGGGTGGGCTTTGATCCACTTATGTGTGCATGGGTCACGATACCATTTAATATAGTATCTCTGGGTGCAACCACACATTCGACCACTACGTCAAGGTGCCCCCATGGCTCTAGGTAAAGCCGTCACAAGAATTGAACCTTGCCCAATGGTGAAAAAATCCTCGCTTTCCACCATTGGATCCAACCCCTTTGGGCTTCTCAATTGAAGGACATGGGGGTGGGCTTTGATCCACTTATGTGTGCACGAGTCACAATATCATTTAATATAATATCTCTGGGTGCAACCACACATTCGACCACTACCTCAAGGTGCCCCCATGGCTTTAGGTTAGGCCCTCACAGGAATTGAACCTTTGCCCAATGATGAAAAACTCATCGCTTTCCACCATTGGATCCAACCCCTTTAGGCTAAAATTTGAAGGACACGGGGGTGGGATTTGATCCACTTATGTGTGCACGGGTCACGATACCATTTAGTATAGTATCTTTGGGTGCAACGACATGTTCGACCACTACCTCAAGGTGCCCCCATGGCTTCAGGTTAGGCCCTCGCGGGAATTAAACCTTGCCCAATGGTGAAAAACTCCTCGCTTTCCACCATTGGATCCAACCCCTTTGGGAAAAAGGTACACGAGCTTGGCCCAATTAAGCTTTGTTCCATGACTAGACCACATCCTTTCTCAGGTTTAAGCACAAAACCTGACCTTTGTTGCAAGAACGACTTTACTATTTTACTTGAACAACGATGATGAATTATACGTGCATTTCCAAATAGTAGAGAAAAATAAAGATGCTACTATAAATTCGCAATATACTCTCTCAAGTGTATAATTATTAATTTTGACAATAAAATTATTCAGATATTTTTGAAAATTTAGAATTATTAACTTTGATAAAAAAATTATTAAATTGTTTTTAAAGTTTGGAAAAATAGGTAATATGTAATTTCACAATGTAATTTAGTTTAGTCTAGACAATTGAAAAGAGGGTTATCTTTCCTACTCAAATTTAATTCCCACACTTATTAAGTTATAAGTATATTATTTGATAAAGTTTCGAGTTTTTACAGTTATGAGTATATTCTTTGACAAAATTTAGAATTTTTGCAAATTCCAGTTTACTTTAAATACCATCCTTGAAATTAAAACTTATATTTAATAACCATGTTAATACAAATAATGTGTTAACTAAAACTTTAGATACCATCTTTGAAATTAAAACTTATATTTAATAACCATGTTAATACAAATAATGTGTTAACTAAAACTTCAAATAGAGCTTTAAAAAAATGAAAATCCAATTTTGGCTAAATTTACATTATATTATTTCAGCTTTTAAATTATTAATTTTGATGAAGAGGTTATTGAGTTATTTATGAAGATGGCCCACATAAAATAATTTTGAAGATATATGATCTAAAAATATAAAAAAATTCAAGTTCTTTATAATCGGTTCAGGTCGATCGAGATGCAAAGCTTTTCTCAACCCTATTTATTTTTCCGTTTATCAAACCAATCACACACTAACATTTACCCAAATTTTTTTTTATCTTTGTTATTCATTTGTGGCTAACCTCCTCCGTCCATATGTCTTTATTTGGTCGGATTACCAGCTATCTATTGTTGTTTTCAAAGGCTAGGATGGGCTTTCAAGTTGCATGCACACAAATCTTTGGCGTTATCATGGTGCCTATGCACACATAAAATATGTAGCATCATTACTCGCTAAATTTAGTCCGTGTCTCTAAAATTGTAAATCAAATGCAATGTAGGACAATCAATTTTAGCAATGGGAAGTCATTGCTTCAAGTAGCTTGCCTAAGATTTGAATTTTTGTGGTAGGAGGATGGCCTTCAGTTATGGGAAACACAATTTTTATTCTACTTTTTTTAGAAGGTATAGTTTTCATCCAGAGAGAAAGAGTCGTAGCTTTTCTAGACCAAACATAGAAGCAAAAAAATGAATACAACAAGGTAATGTGGAAGGTATAGTTTTCATCTACTAGAGAAAGAGTCATGGCTTTTCTAGACCAAACATAGAAGCAAAAAAATGAATATAAGGAGGTAATGTGGCGCTAGATGAGAAACCCGTATGAATGTAATTACGACCTAGGTTCAAACATGCAACCTACTTCTCTTTCAATCCTAATTGTTATTAATTTAAGCTAAGATTGAGCATGTGGGTTTGCATGAATAAATTATAGTCCATTACACCTAGTTTTTTTTGGTATTGTAGCCTAATAATGTCGATGACATTGACAGGCATAAAGAGGAATATGGAGTAATTGTTATCTTAAGCTTACAACATGATAAGGACATTTCATATTTGGGAATTGATTTGGGTTTTATAGTGTGCCAGTTTCTTAGTGTGGATTCTTTAGTTCTCGAGGTATTCATCGGCTTCTTCAATGATGAGTCATTTCTATGATAAATTGCTAGCCAATCCAAAGGAAACCAAAAACATATTCCACTAGGGATTCAGTTCGGTCACTGTAAGTGGTGGCAATAAAGCTAGGTGATGCTCCCAATGACATTTCATTTTATTACCTTTTAAATCAACATAATTGTGAAGGATTTCGAGACAAGGGAAACTTTGTGGCGTCTTCCCTTATGGAGGCATAGTCATCCTCCAATTATGGATCTATCCAAGCCATTCCATTCTTTCTTAATACTAAAAATATGGGAAGTAACACACAAATTATCTCAAGCACCTTTAGTAATAAATCAATACAAAGGAACATATACATTGTCAATGTCTTTGTTTCTTCCTATGCCAATACTAGGATTTTGAATCAAACCAAATCTGGGATCCCATGGTTTTCTTGATCTATGAATACTTGATTTACATGCTAATAATAATACTTTCTTAAAATGCTCCCAAGATAAAGAAATACAACCATTGTTGAGAGTCCCACTTTTTCCATGACAAGCTTAGTTCTAGAGGGGATAATTGAGAAGCCAATTAGGTTGTTGTTTTTGAGTGAATACAAGATCAGTAACGATCCTCAATGCAATGAATGTGAAACCAAAGGACTAGTTACGTGTGATACTTGTGTTTGCTCAACGATGTATGTCGATTCTATCCTAGAGATCCAAAGAATCATTGTTAAATTCAAGTGTCTTGGTAGACATGTTGTTCTTGTCTTCCCTGTTCCCTTCTCCTTAATAATTAATATTATTGTTAAAATCTAACACACACTTGTCTAAACCTAGGTATGATCTACACCTTGAATTTAAGAAGCTCCATGTACATATCTTGAGCTTAATATTTGATATGTCAAACTACTTGTGTAAACTACCTAGCAATATGTATTTTTCAGTGTCACAACCTTCAGTACATACCATACCTACGCTTACATGTATTGTAGTTGTGAGTAGGTCTACAAGAGTGGAACCCACCACTAGTAAATTTTTACACCAAACCTTGTCCTTTATAGCAAGAAGCTCCTTTAATTGCACCTAATTTGTTATGAAAATTAAAACCATGTCTTCTATGTAGAGTATGTGGGATTTCAACACACGATTTTGTAAAATTCTTCATCGAATCCCTATGATGTTAAAGATTTATGATGTTGAATTGCTTTCTTTTTCAATTATATCCATGTTCTCTAGATATTTATATTAAACCGTCAACAATTAAGTTGTATCCATATAAAACCTTATTTTTACATGAAAATATAAGTTTTTTTATATCTCAAACTCTTAATTGCATGTGAAATTGTTGTATGTAAGTAAAAGTGTTATGAAAGTGTTCAAAACTATTGGTAGGATGTTTTTAATAGTTAGTTCTTACTTGATTTTAGGATCAAATCCATGAAAGTAATTTTAAGCCTATATTAGAGTGGATCGRTTTCATTTTTTTGCAAATACGTCAACTTCATAGTATTGTTTTTTCTATTCCTTTCATTGATAGAATTCAACATGTTTTGGTTCCTKGGAGACTTCAGAAATTGGTCGTTCACTATTCATTTTTGTTGGGGAGAGGATGATATGGATAGATTTAGATCAAAGTTGTTATGATCCTCATCTCAATGAAATTTTGAATATTGTGCTCCAAATTCCCACCACAATCATGTAGATTTAAATAAATATAACCATCTATGCCTAAATGAGCATCTACATCATTGTAAAAGGTTGGTTGTGGATATAGAAGGAACACCACCACTAGAGAATATGCAAGAKGAAAACTAGTAGTTATAACTAGATCACATATCAYGATGTTCAAGTCTTCAATCTGTGACTCATGGTCTAAAATCTCACGAGTGTCAATGAAGATATTCTTGAAAAATCACCAAAAGTGGATGTCGAAACCAAAGTATAGAAAACTCATTGTGTAACAAATGAGCTAGACATATTGTAGATATTCACTAAAGTTAACCCAAAACTGATGAGATCAAATATGATGAGAAGTGAATTGGCTACAGGTCCAACACATATCAAATCCCGAAAACCCCAACAATCAAATGTTTCAAGAGAAACGAGAAGAATAATCGTATGTCCTCTACAAGGTCAAAATACCATCCCTGAGAAGTTTGAAGACTATGAATCTCTCACATAACGACACATAAAAAAACTGTCAAAAAATCTTGCTGACAGAAAAAAAGTGTCGAACAACATTCAAAACCTTTATATGAAAATCCTGTAGCCAAAAAACATGTAGTAAACTAGGTAAATTGTTTCTATTGCTCCAAATCCTGAACTTAAATTTTCATCAAACATGTAGGACAATCCATCAAATGCCGAAAAGTGGCAAACTATCCATCCAATATCCAATAACTTGGAAATCATCAATGTCTTGAAATATCATAAATTCATTTGCAATCTCAAATCCTGAATCCTAAATCCATAATCAATCATCATTAATTGCAATCATGTAAATTAGACTTCGAAACTTGAAGTCAGACATATCAATATTTCCCCTCGTTGACTGAAAAATGAGAAGTCTAGATAATGAGATATACTCCCCGAAAGTGGAAAAGGGTAATCAAATCATATTCAAGTGAAGTCTAGAGAGTTGATATTCAACTCAGAAGACTGCATCAAGTGAGCCACGATCATTCCATGTATCATCCTGAAAAACATTCATGTCCATCAACTTTAGAAATATCTCCAATCAAGTATGGTTGTACATGTGTATAAACTCATCGATAAGATCATTCCAATAACTTAACTTCCAAACTCCAACGCTAAGTCCCTAAGCATTCAAAATTTACCTATTTCCTCTAAATTTGTGGTCGCTTCCAACACCTTTCCGAAACATGGTTTTTCTTCCCACAAAAAACACATGGGTGGAGATCAAAACAATATAACTCAACATGGCCAACTTGGTGACAATTTCGACATAGTACACGTTCTTTGTACAAAAATCCTCAATATCCTCAACTACAATATCATAGTCAACATCCTGTTCAACATCATGTACATGTTCCTTATCAAGTTCTTCCTTCCTATAGAGATTAACAAAAAATCCACCCCTAACAAAAGTAATTGGTTTACAATGATTATGAATATGAAAAAGGTTATCAAAATCCTTTTCATATCCTAATCCATATCTATTTCATTTAAAATGTAATACTTCCCATGGTCTAACAAAGTTATCTATATTTTCAACCTAGTCCTTATGTTAAAACTTCCATTTTTCCACTTTGTTTTTAGTGTGATCAGTCAAGGCTACATTGACTTCATCAAAATCAAAGTTCGCACAACTCACAATCAACAAGCACAAGTTTGTTTTCTTGTTCCTTGGTGTCATCATTAAATGACATCAACTACCCAATCAAAAACTTTGTTTTTTTTTTTAAGTAGTTATAGCTTTTGTGTATAATGCAAAAACAAGTAGAAACATTATTCAACATTCCTTTTAGCATATGAATTGTAGATTATAGTGTCTTTCTTATCAATGTGTACAACATATTCAATTTAAAACACAAAGACTAATATGCTTCACCACTTATAACTTTCTTATAACACTCTTACAAAAAAGTATTCTAATACAAAACAAATAAATGATAAACCCTTATAACTCCAATTACAAATTTTGATAAACCTTTATAACTCCAATTACAAATTTACAATAACCCTCATGACACCTTTAAAATCCAATTACAAAAAATATACACCTTAGCACTCCAATGACAATTTCATAAGCATTCTTATAACTCCTTACAGTAATGCGAACTTTGTATTAAATTTTAGTGATCCATGAATACAATCCTTTTTAACTATCTCATGAAAAACCACTAATACAAATTTAGGGTTTATGACTCCTCAATGCAAATATCATTAATACTTCATAAATTTAATTTTTTATTGTAAAATATGAATTTTCAGGGTTACCTCCACCAATCAAAACCACACCAATCAAAACCACACCAGGAAGGTGTGAAGTTGTAGTTGATTCCAGTTAATGAGAATAAATTAGAGGCTACGCCTTTACTCATACCCATAGCCATAAATATTTGTGATGATTCCTCTAATCTGTGATAAAATATATAAACTCACTTACCCTACTTTTTTATTCTAACTCATTTCAAGATTCGACATCCCACAAGCCCGCTGACATTATTCATTTGTTATCGGACTGTTCTCTAAATGAAAAACCAATATTCATTTTTCCCCATGTAAACCACGCTTAAAATATATACACTCATGGAAGCAACCATTTCTCTTCTTGGATCGAACCAGGTGAGCCGCAGCAAACAGATGACCTAATAAACCAACTCGCCCACCTTTCAACGGTTCGTATTTAGAGTTTGTACTTCAGAGATCTCACAACAAATAGAAAATAGAGCACCACAGATTGAGAGGCGAAATGGATTAATTGCACATAGAAAATGAGGTCGATGGAAAGCTTCGATCCAGGGCGATGAGATCTTGCAATTAGGGTTTCAAACTTCTTCACAATTTCTGGGTAGTGCTCCTTGTTCCAGGGAAACTACGACGCTTCTTTCTTTGATTTATTAAGAAGCCATATCCACCAAAATTAAATAAATTCATGCGATGTAAAAAACAAAGACATTAAGATTTTGTTATTCACGACCCGAATTCTTCAACTTTTTCAACGTCTCCCAACAACCAACTCTAATAAAATATTGTTCCATAGGCTCGTAGGATGCAAATTAGGATGTTACTTAAGATATAAGACATGTAACCAATTCATTTCAGTATCCCTTCAAGCCTTACATTGGCTTAGGACTTTATGTAAGTTGAAAAGTTTGAATATGGGAGGGCTTTCATCAAACCTTATTAGGTGTGCCAACCAAGAAAATGAAAGAAAAGACCCAGGTAGAGGGATAGGTCCCGAGGGAAACAATGAAATAAGTAAATCCTTCAAGAGTAAGTGTGAGTGGTAAGGGCTTGTTTTACTTCATGGCTTATGGTGTCATTAAATCCATTTCTATGAGCGCTTATGTAGAGGGAGTGCTTGATGGTTGAGGTACCCTATCCTCAATAAGTTTTGCATTTCGAGCCCCTTAATTTCCTTCTGATACCCAATTATTATTTTGCAATTCCCCTTTGCAGGTTTCAAGCTTTATTACTTTCATTTTCTTATTGGGGTAAATCCCTATTATAGATGTGCATTAAGTGCATTAGGAAAAGGGGATATTACTATTAGAAGGGGTATATCTCAAGCCAACCTTAGGAGTTTATTTACATAGCATATATAACAACAACATCAACCTCAACATGTAACCTTTGACGAGACTAGAATATTTCGAGAAGCAAGAGAAACCCTAAAACATTGGATAATAACCCTAGAAGAAAAGTCGACTCAAGAGAATAATCAATATTAAGTTATTAGCCTCCAGGAAGAGAAGTTGGGTCAGTTAGGTGACTTGGAGCAGTATAAATAGAGGGCACTAGAGCTCATTTGTACACTCTCACAACTACATAAGGAAAAATGGTGTGCATGAGTGGAGGAGAGTTTGCAGTTGTTGCAGTGGTGACTTAGTCTTTGGTTATGGTTGGACTTTTTGCTTGGTTATGGTTTGGATTCTCTGCTTGGTATGCTATCTTTGGAGAGAAGTACGCTACCTTGGTTGGCTATTGGTTCTAGGGTTTGTTTCAAGAATTATTCTATCTCTCAAGGATAAGGATCTCAAGGGTGGCCTTTGTGCCTATGGTTGAGATATTGTCTATGGTAAAAATGAGCACATCTATTTTAATTCTAATAGGTTATGGACCCACACTATATTATGACAGTATAACCACTCGAAGGTAGATTGGGAGGATTTGCTCAGTTGCAGTCAAAGTTTTGTTGCAACAATGAAACCCTAATCCTCATGTTGAGGCACCTTAAGTGAAGCACTTGACCTAATTCTTGGATAACCTAGTGCACCCTAGCCTAGTGCACCTCCTAATACTCTCAACAAGCCAAGACATCAAGTTTGAAATTTTGGTCAAAGTCAATGTTTGGCCAAGTCAAAATATATGGTTGACCAATCAAAAATCAAAATAGAAGGAAGTTATGAAAACAAAAGACCTAGCATGAACAAAGTGTAAGTTTTGCTTGAGAGAAATCTACTAAAAGGAACATTATGAGGTTTACCAATCCTCTAGCAGCTAAACCTCTGGTCCACCAAAGTCATTCTAAGGTTTACCATCACAGTTGGGTAACAAAGGTATGCACCTATACGTGCTATTTTAATTTGTATCATTAGAATGAGTATGTTTGCAGGGAATGTACAAGGGATCTTGTCCAAAGCAGTGATCTTGGATTCAGTTCATTCAGAAGATCAACACGCTTTCAAGGTTTGAATTGATATATCTTTTGTTGTTATGGCATTATGAACTTCTAGTAAAAGTTATAATATGACTTTAGTCAATAACTTATAAGTTTGAGATAACATTCGCTAACTCTGTTTTCTGTCAATAAATCATATTGTTTTAAGTTTAAGGGACATGTCAGAAAGGATACTTGTCTCGTAAGAAAAACAATTCAAGTGGAACAATAACAAGCCTCCAGGTTTGCATATCAAGTTTGACATCTCTATTATTGTCACTCAAGTGAGTATTGATAAATACTTAATATCTTATACTACTCAATGTACTTATTTGAAAATATGAACTAACACCTACTCTAAGAGATATTTCTTGTTCTTTTTCTTAGACAAGATCATCTTAGTAATGCTACCAAGAAACTATCCTTCATATAAAATATGTTGTATCGGAAACGCTGTTGTTCTTGTTGTCTCATGAAGGTTATTTCATGAAGGATATCATGAAGAAGTCTTTCTAGGCTTGTAGCAATTTCCTCTATCCTTGTCCTTATTCTTGTTTCAATTTACTATCATAAACATATTTTCTTGGATGTTTCTTTTGTTTATTGCTTGTTCCAGGTAGGTTTACCAATCCTCTAGAAGGTAAACCTTTGGTCCAACAAAGTCATTCTAAGGTTTACTGTCACG
>ML781629.1:798305-823262 GCA_009831015.1 Picea engelmannii | reverse complement strand
ACCTCTGGAGCCTCATTGTGATCATTATTCTCAAGCCGATGCGCATATCAGCCACATCTCTTCTCAGAGATAGCTACCACCATTCGATCAATTTGTTTTTAGTTATGTTGTTTTACAGTTTCAGCCTATTTTATTTATTCAATAGAAGTTATTGTTCATTGGATATCTGTTGCTGTTATCCATATCTCTGTGTTATTGTATTCATTTTGTTCCACTCATAAATACAGATCAGTGGTATCAGAGTAGTCTACTCTTCTTATTTTTCTTCGTGCATATCCGTGACACGATCTTGGTACAAGAAGTTGAGATTTGAACCAGTCGAGCCTTTCCAAGATCGACTATGCCAAGCCCAACAAAAATCCATGGGGGATGAAACTAAAGATGATGGAGCAGGAGATCATTTTAAAATGTTTCTCAAGGAAGCCCTTGCACGACAAAGGAATGAAATGATGGAAAACATTGCACATATCCTTCGACGACTGCCCACATGGGACACATCTTCATCAAGAAACCATGCAAACCCCTTCAAGGTACAGGTAATTTTTTCTATTCCATTATTTGAAGGACTAATAGATGCAGATGTTGTAGATAAATGGTTGAATCTGCTCGAATGGTATTTTTCGGTCCACGATTTTTTCGATAGGGAAAATATTATTTTTACACTCCTTAAGGTCATCTCCCATGTTAAGCACTGGTGGGATACTTACTTTGAGCAAAGGGCCATAGAAAAATATGAAATATTTGCAGTCACCCCCATGTGGGATTCCTTCATGGATGCCATTAAAGAACAATACTACCTTGTTGGAAGCTACGAGGACCAGTACACAAGATGGACCACCCTGCATCAAGAAATGGACCAGACAGTACCATATTTCACCAATATTTTCCATACTATGCACACCAAATTGGGTATGAAAGATTCTGAATGACATCTGGTGCTAAAATATTGTGGTTGTATGCATAGATACATTCAAACAGAAATGAAGTTTCTAGACATCACATCATTGGGTATGACTTATAGATATGTTGTCAAGATCGAGCAAAAATTTAAGCAGAAGAGGCGAGAGTTTGGATCCACAAAATCTTCACAGCAGAAGTAGGGCAAAGGCAGCCCCAAACCTCAAAACAAGGGACAGAGAAGAGATCACCACTTTAAGGACAACCAGTCCAAGGCGCAACACAAGAAGGGTAATGAGAAGATGAAGAAGGCCACGAGAAAATGGTGTGAATACCATAAAATCCCTTGATAAAATCCCTTGATACAACTCCGAATCAAATTCAGAAGGAGGAGGAATTCTAGCATGTTAATCGACCTACTGAGTAAATTCGACCATATCTAGAAGTTGAATAGTAGTTGATTTGTTTGAGAACTTGAATAGTGGTGGAATGATTCATTCAACTAGCAAGTCAAACACCCTCAAAGCAACCAAAGAATATTTAATCAAGAATATGTAACTTTACACGGTTTTTATTGAGTTTTCAAGAAAAAAAATACAATTATACTTAAAGTTTGGTCTCTATGGGATATAGGTAGATATTGGTGGCCACCCATGTATTCTAAGTGGTTCCTCTTGATAGTTTTTAGTTCATCACGTTTTTTTGTAATTATTTGTAATTGTGGGTTCTACACTTTTGGGGTTGTATGAAGCCCTACACAACTTCAGGTGAAGACTAGTAGCCTCCCACCTAATCCAACTCACTTATTTTAGATGTTTTCATGTCAGTACATATTTATGTACTTCGAGAGCCATTTTGAGGCCCTAAATAATGTTTTTTTGGCTTTCCACATCAAATTGTAGAAGAAGTCAAAATTTGATGACATAATGTGTAATTCTTGAAAATACATTTCCAATGGGCTATAACATGCCTAAAACGGAGGTCGTATGCAAAAGCTACGACCCTGGGAAGTTGAGGTACCAACTTACCCATCGGGTCCCACATAACTTTTGGCGTTTCACCTGCTAGGGTTAGGTTTCTAGATGTCTAAGGTTTTGACATTCATGAGTAGTGTTAAAAAGGCCTCTGGAGCCTCATTGTAATCATTTTGCTCGGACGAATGCACGTATCAGCCACATCTATTCTCAGAGATAGCTACCACCATTCGAACAAGTTGTTTTTAGTTCTGCAGGTTTACAGTTTCAACCTATTTTATTTATTCAATAGAAGTTATTGTTCATTGGATATTTGTTATTGTTCTCCATATCTCTGTATTATTGTATTCAGTGTGTTATTCATTTTGTTCTGCTCATAAATCCATATCGGTGGTATCAGAACAATCTGCTCTTCATTTTTTTTTTTTCATGCATGTCCTTGACACGATCTGGGTACAAGAAATTGGGACTCGAACCGGTCGAGCCTTTGCAAGATCCACCACGTCGAGCCCAAAAACAACCCATGGGGGATGAAAAGAAAGATGATGGAGCAAGTGATCCTTTTAAAATGTTGCTCAAGGAATCCCTTGCACGAGAAAAGAATGAAATAATGGACAACTTTGCATAGATCCATCGATGACTTCCCACAGGAGACACATCTTCACCAAGAAACCATACAACCCCCTTCAAGGTACATGCAAATTTTTATATTCCGTTATTTTAAGGACTAATAGATGCGGACGTTGTAGATAAATGGTTGAATCTGCTCGAAGGGTGTTTTCGGTCCACAATAAAATAGAATGTATTATTAATGCAGGAGCATCGCACACCTCATCAAGCGAGCCAGCACGTGGAGAAAGAAAATACAGCTGGACAGTGCCAACACATATGTTTTTGAAATACTTAGGAAAGTTGTTACGCCGCCATTTGAATGAAAGCATTCATAAGAAGCACACTTGTATTGTATTATGGATAGGAAGGAATTTATTAGTTTTACTGCTGTTAGATAAGAATTAATTGTAGAATTGATAGTTGTAGAATTCGAGAGGGCAAACAGAATATAGGCACCCTCCTTTGTATTATTGTATGACGAAGAATCATTCATTCAGGAGCAAGAAGAGCAAGCAAAGAACTTGTGGAGAGCCCTCATGTACAGATTGGATTAATAGAAAGATCTTTTGATTCAAATTCATGACTGGTGTTGTATCTCTGTTTATGTTGCTTATGGTTTCTGGATGTTTTGTTTCTCTGTATGCATTTTCTTTTGAATATGTTGTGCATGTGTTTTCAAAGATTTATTGAAGTCTGAAAGAGAGGAGAATGAGTTTCAATTGTTTCTCTGTCTGAGCCTGGAGATTCCAGCATAGAGTGCAGTGAAGTTCATCCGCATAGAGTGCGTTGATGAGGTCAAACAGTTGAACTCTTACTATCCTCTGCCCAAAAGTTGAATTGGGTTATCAGAGCCGCGCAGGTGAAGTGCAGGGTGAGGCTGAAGTCTCAGCAGTTAGTCTGAGCGAAGGAAGATAGGGATTTCTGTGGCTGCGAGTGCACAGAATCCGGGCGAGTTCAACACTTGAAAGTTGTTAAGGTTGAGCGCAAGCAGTGAGCGAAAGGTCTCCAAAGGAGTCGAGATTGACAAGCTCAGGAGAGATAGTTCCTTCTTGATATCGTAGGAGAAGGGCCCAAGAGGGGCTCGAACAGAAACGGAGCTTTGGAGCAGAAGAAATCCTCAAGGAGGAGAATTGACGGCTAGGAATCGCTGTGGAGAATCGCGAAGTCCCGCTGGCCGTTAGATCTGAGGGGGCGCTGAGAGGGAGTTAACCTGCAGGCGCATGAAGAATCAAGGGCCATTGCATATCGACGTTCGACATTTGATGAGGTGAGGCGCAGACTCGTTAAAATCGCGAGTCGCGATTTCCCGAGTTATTCTGACCTGTCAATCAGAGCAGGGACACGTGGCACAAGATCCCGAGGAGTCGAAGAATCGAGATTCGACGTTCGGGGTTTCAGACAACATGGAAACTTGCGTCGTGGATTTGCGATCCGCGAAATCCTGAGGTGACGTGGCAGTGTGGGACCGCGGGGTCTAATAAAGGCCAGGTGGCATTGAATCGGAGGATCGGCACCTCGGGACTCGGGGTTTGGAAAGTCAAGTCGTTGACATCACAAGTGGCGATATTCCGATAGGGAAAATCCCGACGAGTGGAAAGTGTTGACTGTTGACTATCGGGGTTCGGGATTTGGAGTTGCACAAGATCGTGCATACAGGGCTCGCGATATTGCAAGATCCGATTTCCCGAGAAAGAAACAGGGAGACCACTGAAGGACAGACTGTGGGTGTGAGAACTTCCGAATAGGGAGTTGAAGAGTGAGCTTATCTCTTCGGGCCAGTAAAGGAGAAGGTCCTGGTGAGAGCAGGTTGGACTGCGAGGGTAGCGATTTGCGTCAAGTGGTATCAGAGCCAGACGTCTTTTTCTTTCTGTAGCAGAAGAGGGACATGAGAAGACACCATGCCACCGAGAAGAGAGAGGCAGTCACCTGATCGAGAAGACAGGGATTCCCGAAGAAAAGGAAGACTGGTAGGGAACCCAGAGATAGAGCGCCAGATGCGAGATCTCCAAGAAAGGCTTGAGGAGATGGAGACTGCGCAGAGACGCGGAGCTGGTGCTGGAGAGTTCAGTGATTCCGAAGTGGAAGAAGAAGCTGGACACGAAGAAGAGGTCTCAGCAGAGGACGCATCAACCGAACGGTTGATCAGAGCTATCGCCAGGATGAGCTCAAAGACCAAGATGGACATTCTCGTCTATGAGGGGAGTCTAAATGCAGAAGAGTTACTGGATTGGATCCGAGCACTCGACACCTACTTCGATTACGAGGATATCGAAGAGGACAAGAAGGTAAGGCATGTTGTTACAAAATTGAAAGGACATGCAGCCTTATGGTGGGATAAGTTGCAGGCTGATAGGCGCTGCAAAGGAAAACAAAAAATAAAGAGCTGGGACAGGATGATTGCTAAGATGAAAGCGAAATTCATCCCTAGGGACTACCAGATCACACTATTCAGGCGAATGCAGAACCTGAAGCAGAAGCTGATGACGGTAAAGGAGTACACCAAGGAATTTTATAGGCTCAACATCAGAGCAGGTCATCGGGAGAGTGATGACGAGAAGGTGGCGAGATACCTGAATGGTTTGAGGTATGACATTCAAGATGAATTGAGCATGCTGACCATCCGAACAGTTGAGGATGCATACCATATGGCTCTAAAAGCCGAGGAGAAGCTGAGCCACAAGTAGGGACAGCGAGGGCGAGGCAGAAGCCAGCCTAGAGGAAAAGTGGTTGCCCAAGAAAGAATTCAGAAGCCCAAGGAGGAGTGGAAGAGACCTCAGGGTAAAGTTGAGAGAGGTGGAACCTCACAGCAGAGACAGCCACAAACTGAACAAAGGCAACAATATGCTGAGCCAAGGAGGCAGCATATAGAACAAGGAGGCGGTTATGTTGATGCCAACATAATTCCTCGTACCCGAGGCAGAGGAAGAGGGCGAGGAGGAGTTATCATGTGTTTCACATGTGGGAAAGACGGACATAAAGCCGTGGACTGTCCAGACAGGAAGATGGACAGAGGAAAATCTCACATCACTGAGGCGCAGAGGCGTGATGATGAGGATGAAGACACTGGAAGTGGGAAGTCACTGACAGTGCACAAAGTTCTCTTGAAACCCGAGAAAGAGGTAGAGAACACAACTCAAAGATGCAGACTAGTCAGGACCACGTGTAAGACCAAGGGCTGGAAGTGCAAGGTGATCGTGGACAGCGGGAGCACCAACAATCTCGTTTCATCCGAGATGGTGGAAAAGTTGGAGCTGGAAACAACTATGCACCTGAGTCCATATAAGGTCTCGTGGTTACAGAAAGGACACCGGGTAAGTGTCACTAAACAATGCTTAGTTAAATTCAAGATTGGGAATTATCATGATGAGATTTTGTGCGATGTTATTCCCATGGATGTTTGTCATGTATTGTTGAGAAGACCATGGCAGTATGATAGGAATGTTGTTCATGATGGGAGGATGAACACCTACACCTTGGAGAAGGATGGGAGGTCACATACGCTACTTCCGATAAAGGATAAAGAAGTGAAGCCGGAAGTAAGCAGCACGATACTTCTCATGAGTGGGAAGGAGCTTCTCACAGAGATGGAGAAAAATGAAGATCCACAATTCTTTGTGGTCAGGAAACTGAGAATAGTCCTGACAAGCACAAGAGTGGACAATCTGCCAGACGAGATTTAGGAACTGTTGGGAGAGTTCGCTGATATCATCGTGGACGAACTACCTCGTTCGTTGCCACCGATGAGGAGTGTGAGTCATCATATTGACCTCATACCCGGAGCAAGTTTTTCGAATAAGGCAGCGTACAGGTTGACACCTCAGGAGAATGAGGAGGTCAAAAGTCAGGTGCAGGATCTATTGGATAAATGAATGGTGAGGGAGAGTCTTAATCTGTGTGCTTTTCCGACAGTACTAAGTCCGAAGAAGGATGGAGGCTGGAGGATGTGTACAGACTCCAGAGCGATTAACAAAATCACCATCAGGTACAGATTTCCACTGCCGAGAATGGATGATCTGATGGATTGCCTGAGTGGGGAAAATTATTTTTCAAAGATTGATCTCAAGAGTGGATATCATCAGATCCAAATGAGAGAGGGAGATGAATGGAAAACGACCTTCAAAACAAACGAGGGTTTGTACGAATCGTTGGTCATGCCATTTGGCTTGACAAATGCGCCGAGCACATTCATGAGGCTGATGAATGAAGTCATGCGAGAATTCATTGGCAAATTTGTGGTCGTGTATCTGGACGATATATTGACTTTCAACAAGACTAAGGCTGAACACTTGAAACATTTGGCCATTGTGATGAGAAGACTATAGCAGGAGAAGTTGCTGATCAATTTGAAGAAGTGTTCCTTCATGCAGACAAAACTCATTTATTTGGGTTTTGTAATCTCGGTGAATGAATTGAAGATGGATCCTGAAAAGGTAGAGGTGATAAAGAATTGGCCATCGCCCAGGAATGTATTCGAGGTAAGAAGCTTCCATGGTTTGGCTAGTTTCTACAGGAAATTTATTAGAAATTTCAGTGGAATTAGCGCCGCAATGATGGACACGGTAAAGAAGCAGCATAAATTTTTCCATTGGACAGCCAAGGCTGAAAGGAGCTTCAATTTGTTGAAGCGAAAGATAACAGAGCAACCAATTATGGTGTTGCCTGATTTTCATAAAACATTTCAGGTGAAATGTGATGCGAGCGGGTATGTTGTTGGAGGGGTCTTGAGTCAAGATGACATACCTGTGGCATATTACAGTGAGAAGCTGGATGAAGCAAAACTGAAATACTCCACATACGATAAAGAGTTCTATGCCATCATACAGGCATTGAAGAAGTGGAGGCATTACTTGATACCCAAGGAATTCGTTTTGTACAACGATAATCATGCATTGCAATTCGTGAGTCAACAAGAAAAGTTAAACCAAAATCATGCAAAATGGGTAGAGTACATGCAAAATTTTACATTTGTGATCAAGCACATTTCAGGGACTGCTAACAAAGTGGCAGATGGCTTGAGCAGAAAATGTTTGTTGTTGCAGGAGTTTAGGGTCAAAACATTGGGTTTTGAAAACATGAAAGATATGTATGCAGGTGATGCATATTTTGCAGAAGCATACGAGGGAGCTGAGAACCCAGTTCTCAGGGATCGGAGTCCGTGGGTAGACTACCTAATCCAGGATGGATTGTTGTTCAAAGACAATCAATTGTGCATACCGAATTGCTCCATGAGGGAGAATTTGGTGAAGGAATAACATAGCGGAGGCTTAGCAGGTCATTTTGGGCATGATAAGACATTCGCCAAGCTGAGGGAATCGTATTTTTGGCCTGGCATGAGGGAAGATGTAAAGATATTTGTTGACAGATGCAGGATATGTCAACATGCGAAGGGCAGGAAGCAGAACACAGGGTCTATCAACCATTGCCTATACCGGAGAGGCCATGGGAGGCAATCAATATGGATTTTGTTCTGGGATTGCCGAGAACGCAGAGAGGAGTTGATTCCATCTTTGTGGTGGTGGACAGGTTCTCGAAAATGGCACATTTCATACCGTGTCAAAAGACCAGCGATGCGACCCACATCGTGAACTTGTTTTTCAAAGAAATTGTCAGACTGCATGGATTGCCGAGAAGCATAGTCTCGGACCAGGATACGAAATTCGTAGGTCATTTTTGGAGGACGCTATGGAAAAAGCTCGGAACTAATTTGGAATTTAGTTCGGCTTACCATCCATAGACGGATGGGCAAACAGAGGTGGTGAATAGAAGTCTAGGGGATCTATTGAGAAGCTTGGTGACCGAACATCACAGCAGTTGGGATCAGATCCTACCACAAGAAGAATTTGCGTACAACGATTCCGTGAATTGAAGTACAGGAAGAAGTCCATTCCAGATTTTATATGGGACACAGCCGAGAGGAGTTTCTGAACTCAGGGAGTCAGGACAGGCTGAAACTAGCAGCGCTCGTGCTGAAGAGTTCGTTGAAGCGATGCAGGAAATTCACACGGAGGTGAAGCAGCGACTGCAGAAGTCGAACCAAGAGTATAAGCGCAGAGCCGATCAGAGGAAGAGACAACTTCAGTTTGAAGTTGGGGATATGGTTCTGGCACACTTGAGGAAGGAGAGGTTCCCAAGGGGAACATATAACAAGCTCAAGATGAAGAAAATTGGGCCATGCAAAGTCCTGAAGAAATTTGGGGAGAATGCATACGATCTTGAGTTGCCAGAGGGCATCGGGATATCTCTGATTTTCAATATTTCAGATTTATACCCATACAGGGCTGCAGAAGCAGAAGCTGGAGTTGAGGAACCAATGATCCAGTGGCAGAAGCAGTTACCAGTAGCTGAAAATCCACAGATGGAATGCATACTGAATAAGAGAATAGGCAGGAAGACCAGGAGAAAGCAGTATTTTGAATACCTGGTAAAATGGAAGAATCACCCAGTGGAGGATGCCAGCTGGGAAACAGAAGCAGAAATACAGAAGCATGGTCACACCGTGCAGGAGCTCATGGATAGGAGCCCATGAAATCTTTTGAGCCGAGGAGTATGATGCAGGAGCATCGCACACCTCATCAAGCGAGCCAGTGCGTGGAGAAAGAAAATACAGCTGGACAGTGCCAGCACATATGTTTTTGAAATACTTAGGAAATTTTTTACGCCACCATTTGAATGAAAGAATTCATAAGAAGCGCACTTGTATTGTATTATGGATAGGAAGGCATTTATTAGTTTTAATACTGTTAGATAGGAATTAATTGTAGAATTGATAGTTGTAGAATTTGAGAGGGCGAATAGAATATAGGCACCCTCCTTTGTATTATTGTATGACGAAGAATCATTCATTCAGGAGCAAGAAGAGTAAGCAGAGAACTTGTGGAGAGCCCTCATGTACAGATTGGATTAATAGAAAGAGATTTTGATTCAAATTCATGACTGGTGTTGTATCTCTGTTTATGTTGCTTATGGTTTCTGGATGTTTTGTTTCTCTGTATGCATTTTATTTTGAATATGTTGTGCATGTGTTTTCAGAGATTTATTGAAGTCTGAAAGAGAGGAGAATGAGTTTCAATTGTTTCTCTGTCTGAGCCTGGAGATTCCTGCATAGAGTGCAGTGAATTTCATCCACATAGAGTGCGTTGATGAGGTCAGACAATTGAACTCTTATTGTCCTCTGCCCAGAAGTTGAATTGGGTTATCAGAGCCGCGCAGGTGAAGTGCAGGGTGAGTCTAAAATCTCAACAGTTAGTCTGAGCGAAGGAAGATAGGGATTTCTGTGGCTGCGAGTGCACAGAATCCGGGCGATTTCAACACTTGAAAGTTGTTAAGGTTGAGGACAAGAAGTGAGCTCAAGGTCTCCAAAGGAGTCGAGATTGACAAGCTCAGGAGAGATAGTTCCTTCTTGATATCATAGGAGAAGGGCCCAGGAGGGGCTCGAACAGAAACGAATCTTTGGAGCAGAAGAAATCCTCAAGGAGGAGAATTGACGGCTAGGAATCGCTGTGGAGAATCGCGAAGTCCCGCTGGCCGTTAGATCTGAGGGGGAGCTGCGAGGGAGTTAACCCACAGGCGCATGAAGAATCAAGGGCCATTGCATATCGACGTTCGGCGTTTGACGAGGTGAGGCGCAGACTCGTTGAAATCGTGAGTCTCGATTTCCCGAGTTATTCTGAGCCGTCAATCAGAGCAGGGACATGTGGCACAAGATCCCGAGGAGTCGGAGAATCGGGATTCGGCGTTCGGGGTTTCAAACAACAGGGAAACTTGCGTCATGGATTTGCGATCCGTGAAATCCTGAGGTGACGTGGCAGTGTGGGACCGCGGGGTCTAGTAAAGGCCAGGTGGCATTGAATCGGAGGATCGGCACCTCGGGACTCGGGGTTTGGAAAGTCAACTCGTTGACATCACAAGTGGTGATATTCCGATAGGGAAAATCCCGACGAGTGGAAAGTGTTGACTGTTGACTATCGGGGTTCGGGATTTGGAGTTGCATGAGATCATGCATACAGGGCTCGCGATATCGCGAGATCCGATTTCCCGAGAAAGAAACAGGGAGATCACTGAAGGACAGACTGTGGGTGTGAGAACTTCCGAATAGGGAGTTGAAGAGCGAGCTTAGCTCTTCGGGCCAGTAAAGGAGAAGGTCCTAGTGAGAGCAAGTTGGACCGTGAGGGTAGCGATTTGCGTCAATTATCCAAATTAAATGAAAAGATCAGAGAGGCGGGACTTTGTTTCACACAAATATCAAATGTGGCCTGCAATCATGGAGTCTTGGGATGTGGGTCTTCACAAGAGACTTGTCCGCAATTAAAAATGATAAGAATATCCTATTTATTATTCTGGGCACAACATGTAGCACAACCACAACATATTTGTGCATTGTGTAATTTCTATGGACTAATTATGGACATGATACATGGAAGAAGCATATGGAGAGAATTGATAATCAATTCGACTCACAGTGTAAAGTGATTGACTTGAACAAATTCGACTCGAACCAAGTTTTGAAGGACGGTTTTCAACTCTCCGACAAAAAGGAGGAGGAATTATAGCATGTTAATCGACCTAGTGAGTAAAGTCGACCATATCTAGAAGTTGAATAGTAGTTGATTTGTTCTAGAACTGGAATAGTGGTCGATTCATTCAACTAGCAAGTTGAACACCCTAAAAGCTACCAAAGAATATTTAATCAAGAATATGTAACTTTATAGGGTTTCTATTGAGTTTTAGAGAAAAAATTATATGTAAACTTTGTTCTCTATGTGATCGAGGTGGATATTGGTGGCCACGCAACTATTCTAGGTGGCTCCTTTTGACAGTTTTTAGTTCATCACGTTTTTCTGTAATTCTTTGTAATTATGGGTTCTACGCTTTTGGGTTGTATGAAGACCTACATAGCTTCCAAGTGGAGATTGGTGGCCACCCACCTAATCCAACTGGCTTATTTTGGATGTTTTCATGTCACTACATCTTTTTGTACTTCCAGGGTCATTTTGGGTCTCTAAATAGTGTTTTTTTGGCTTTCCACATCAAATTGTAGAGGAAGTTAGAGTTGGATGACATAATGTGTATTTCTCGAAAAAGACTTTCCAATAGGCTATTACATGCCTAAAATGGAGGTCGTATGCAAGAGTTACGACCCCAGGAAGTTGAGGTACCAACTTACCTATTGGGGCCCACATAACATTTGACGTTTCACCTCCTAGGGTTAGATTTTGGATGTCTAGGGTTTTGGCATTCATGACTAATGTTAAAAAGGCCTCTAGAGCCTCATTGTAATCATTCTGCTCAGACGGATGCGCGTATCAACCACATCTCTTCTCAAAGATAGCTATCACCATTCAAGCAAGTTGTTTTTAGTTCTGCAGATTTACAGTTTCAACCTATTTTATTTATTCAATAGAAGTTATCGTTCACTGGATATCTGTTGTTGTTCTCCATATATTTGTGTTATTGTATTCATCTTGTTATTCATTTCGTTCTGCTCATAAATCCGGATCAATGGTATTAGAGCGGTCTACTCTTCATTTATTTTTCTTCGTGCATGTCCCTGACATGATTTGGGTACAAGAAGTTGGGACTCAACCAAGTCGAGCCTTTGCAATATCGACCACGCCGAGCTCGAGAACAATCCATGGGGGATGAAAAGAAAGATGACGAAGAAGGAGATCCTTTTAAAATGTTTCTCGAGGAATCCCTTGCATGACAAAGGAATGAAATGATGGACAACTTTGCACAGATCCTTCGACGACTGCCCACAGGAGACACATCTTCACCAAGAAACCATGCAAGCCCCTTCAAGGTACAGGTAAATTTTTATATTCCATTATTTGAAGGACTAATAGATCTCGATGTTGTAGATAAATGATTGAATCTGCTCGAAGGGTATTTTTCGGTCCACAATTTTTGCGATATAGAAAATATTACTTTTGCACTCCTCAAGCCCGTCCCCCATGTTAAGGACTGGTGGGATACTTACTCTAAGCAAAGGGCCATAGAGGAATCTACAATATTTTCGGTCACCCCCACGTGGGATTCCTTCAGAGATGCCATTAAAGAACAATACTACCTTGTTGGAAGCTACGAGGACCAGTACACAAGATGGACCACCTTGTGTCAAGAAATGGACAAGACAATACCAGATTTCACCAATATTTTCCATAGCATGCACACCAAATTGGGTATCAAATATTCTTAATGACATCTGGTGCTCAAATATTGCAGTTGTATGCATAGATACATTCAAACAGAAATGGATTTTTAGGACATCACATCATTGGGTACGACTTATAGATATGTTGTCAAGATTGAGCAAAAATTTAAGCAGAAGAGGCGAGAGTTTGGATCTACAAAATCCTCACAGTAGAAGTAGGGAAAAGGTGGACCCAAACCACAAAAAAAGGGACAAAGCAAAGATATTCACTCTAAGGACAACCAGTCCAAGATGCAACACAATAAGGGTAATGAGAAGACGAAGAAGGCCATGAGAAAATGGTGTGAATACCATAAAATCCCTTGACACAACACTGAAGAATGTCGCTCCAAGAGGTCATTAGTGGCCGAACTGAAAGATTCTGAATTAGAGGCATATTCTGACTCTGAATCAAATCCAAAAGGAGGGAAGCATCTTATCAATGTTGAACACAATGCCATTATCACTACCACCAAATTCCAGCCAAGCAAACCAGAAGAACCAAAGGAATGGGAACGTCTCTTTCACTCACAAATGTGGTTAAAGGGGGCTCTGCTTTATTTCATTGTCGATAGTAGTAGTCAGAAGAACCTGATCTCAGTAGAGGTCATCAAGTGGCTAGACCTGCCAAGGACACCGCACCTGCATCCCTACACCATCGACTAGCTTCACCAAGGAAGATATCTCCACATCATCCAACAATGTCGTCTTCCCTACGACATTAAGGATTTCAAAGACGAGGTATTGTGTGATATTCCTACCCTTGAAGTTTGTGATGTTCTTTCAGGGTAACCCTATTTGTGGAAGCGACATGTTGTGTATGAGTCTAGACCCCACAATGTTATTATTACTTTGGGTAGACAATTGTACAAGATACCAAAGGTAGCGTTGCCTACCATTATTTCTTTAATATCTTCTAAGCAATGCAGTAAGGTCATTTCACAGATCGGGAAGTTCATCTTCTTTGTGATCCGTTATCACAGTAAGAAAAAGGTCACTGCCACATATGTGGCCTATACACATAGCCTCTATTTTCCGTATAAGTGAGTGGATGGGTGATCCAGATGGATATCGGTGGCCACCCATCTTTTTCAACTGGCTCAAAACAATTTTCTGACAATTTTGGCAATTTACTATTTTGGGCAGTTTTAACTTCCAGGGCCATTTTGAGGGCCTAAATGAAGTTTTTTGGGGATCAAGCTCCTTCATAGCCTCATTGTAACCTTCTTCTTGCGAATGTGTGCTACCGTCAAATCTGGATCAGTGGTATCAGAGCGGTCTGCTCCTTGTTGTCATAATGCATGTCCCCAACGAGGTCGGAGTACAAAGAGTTGGGTCTCGAGCTTGTTTCTCTTGAGGACAGAAGCTCTCACATGCCCAAGCGACCTCCCATGGCAGGAGAAAAGAAATATGATGGGACAGGAGATCCTTTCAAATTGTTGATTGAGGAATCCCTCACGTAACAGAGGAATGAGATGATGGATAGTTTCATGCAAATCCTTCGGCAGCTACCAACAGGCGATGCATCTTCTTCGAACGGAGGCGCCTCCCCCTTCAAGCAACAAATAAACTTAGATATTCCTATATTTGAAGGTCAGATAGACGTAGATGTTGTAGGCAAGTGGTTGGATATACTAGAAGGGTATTTTTCTGTCCATAACTTTTCGAATAGAGAAAAGATTACTTTTGCGCTCCTCAAAGTCGTTCCTCATGTCAAAGATTGGTGGGAAACTTTCTGTGAGAAAAAGGAAATAGAGGAAACCTCATTATTTTCAATCACGACCACCTGGGAATCCTTCAGGGATGCTATTAAGGAACAATACTACCCTGTCGGAAGTTATGACGACCTATATACCAAATGGACCACACTGCGGAAAGAAAGAGACCAAGCAGTGCCAGATTTCAAAAGTATCTTCCATACCTTGCGCACCAAGTTGGGTATCAAAGATTCAGAGCGAAATATGGTGCTCAAGTATTGCGGTGCTCTACATAGATACATCCAGACCGAAATGGAATTTCTGGATATCTCATCCTTGGGCACAACCTACCAATATGCTATCAAAATAGAGAAGAAGCTCAAACAAAAGACTCAACAATTTGGGCTTGGGAACCCCTCACAACAAAATCTAGGAAAGGGCGGCCCCAAACCACCAAACAAAGGACTGAGCAAAGATGGAAAGTATCAGGACAACCAGTCCAAGCCGCAAGAAAAGAAGGACACCGGAAAGACAAAGAAAGATACCGGGAAGTGGCGCGACTTCCATAAGAGCCCTTAGCATAACACTACTGACTATCGCTCAAAGCAGTCGTTGGTGGCCGAAGTGAAATCCTCTTAATCAAATGTGAATTCTGACTCTAAGCTAGAAATAGAAAGGGGAAGATGGATCATTGACGCAGAGCCTAGTGCCACCGTTGCTACCACCAAGCTCCATCCTGGTGAACCAGACGAGCCAGAAGAAGGAGAGAGCCTCTTCCATTCACAGATGTGGGTAAAAGGGACCCTGCTGCACTTCATCATTGATAGAGGTATCCAGAAGAACCTCATCTCAACAAAGTTCATCAAGCGGCTGGCCCTGCCAACAATGCTGCACCCGCAACCCTACAACATTGGATGGCTCCGCTAAGGAAGCGATCTCCACGTTAGCCAACAGTGCCAACTATCATATGGCATCAAGCCCTTCAAAGAAGAGGTATTGTGTGATGTTGCTCCTCTCTAAGTTTGTGATGTTATTTTGGGCCAACCTTATTTATGGAAACGCCATGATGTATATGAGTCTAGGCCTCTTAGTGTTATTATTACTTTGAAGAGAAAATTGTACAAGATACCCGAGGCAGTCCCACCTAGTGATATTTCCTTGATCTCTGCTAAGAAATGCAGGAAGGTCATCTCTCAGAAGGGAAAGTTTATCTTCTTTGTGATTCACTCTCAGAATAAGTGAAAGATCACAACCACATTCAGGGTCTCTGCGGCCAATCTCTCCACACAACAGAAGAAAGTAGATAAGGTCATGGAAGAATACTCAGATATCTTCTCCTCACCTACAGGGGTACCTCTACACTGCGAGGTTAAGCACCCCATCGATCTGACCCCCGATGCACCGCTGCCCAATGGGCCAGTCTATTGTCGCTCTTTGTTAGAGAATGAGGAGATCAAGTGACAGATCCAAGAACTACTCCACAAGGGGCACATATGCCCCAGTTCATCACCTTGCAGGAGCCCAATCATGTTGGTATAGAAGAAAGATGGAACCTAGCGACTCTATATTGATTACTGGGCTCTGAATAAAGTCACAGTCAGAAACCGGTAACCAATTCCTTGAATCGATGACCTCCTTGATCAACTCACGGGGGACAAATACTTTAGTAAGAGTGATATGAAGTCTGGCTACCACCAGATCCCGATAGAATAGACAAATGTATGGAATACTGCCTTCAAGTCAAAGGAAGGCCTTTTTGAATGGTTGGTCATGCCCTTTGGTTTGATAAATGCTCCAGCCACTTTCATGAGGATGATGGACGATATCCTATGACCATTCACCAAAAATTTTGTAGTGGTGTATTTGGATGACATTCTAATTTACAGCAAGACGTGGGTCAAACACTTGCAGCATATACAATAGGTTCTGCACACCCTATGGCAGCACAAGACATACACCAACTTGGAAAAATTCTTCTTCGGCATGGACAGGGTCCATTACTTGGGCTACATCATTGATCAACATGGCATACATGTGGATCCAGCCAAGATCCAAGTCATTCATGACTGGCCAGCCCCAACAACACTCACTGAGCTTCGGAGCTTCTTGGGCCTTGCCAATTTCTACTGCAGGTTCGTGTTGGGATTCTCCCATATTGCACGGGCCCTCAGCCAAATAAACAGGGGTGGTGGTAAGGTGAAATTTGTGTGGGGTTGGTCCCAACAACAAGATTTCGATGATTTGAAGAAATGCTTGTGCTCAGCCCCAGTACTTTCACTACCAAACCTGCAACATCCCTTTAAGCTCGAGACATATGCTTCAGACTATGTTGTGGGTGTTGTTCTCACTTAGCACGACCACCCATGGCCTATCATAGTGAGACACTATCAAATACTGTCCATAAGTACCCTATTTACGACAAAGAAATGTACTCCATTGTGCAAGCATGCCGCCAGTGGAGACATTACATTCTTGGGAAGGAGACAATCATCCACGCTGATCATAAGCCACTACAGTTCATGCAAACACAGGGAAAATTGTAGAATGACCGCCATCAAAAGTGGTCCACATACTTGTAGCAATTCCACCTCAACATCAAGTATAAAATAGGAAGCACCAATCACGTCGCTGATTTCCTCAGCAGACCACCAGTCGCGGCATTCACCACGGTGCTAGACTCTTGTGGCCATGAGACATCTGGATGGCCCCAACTCTATGAGACATACCCTGACTTCGCCACCACCTACCAAATGTTGGGTGCAAATGCAGTTATCGATAATTTCCATCTTCAAGATGAGTTGTTGTGTCGTCAGGGCCATATCTGTGTTCCATAAAGTGAGAAAGTGAAGCTGATCTGGGAAGCCCACTACAGTTGGATGGAAAGACACTTCGACGTCAAAAAGACAGTGGCGATGCTACAAAAACATTTCTACTAGAAGAAACTTCGATACGAGGTTAGTAAGTATATCAGGTCATGCACTGCCTATGCTATTGCCAAACTGACCACTAAGAAACAGGGCCTGTACACCACTCCTCCTACTCCTGACAGGCCATGGGAATCCATCTCAATGGACTACATGTTAGGCCTCCCATCCACCAAACAGGGAAATGACTGTGTTTTTGTGGTTGTTGATCGCTTTTCTAAGATGGCGATTCTGGTTGCCTGCAAGAAGAGAATCACAGCAGAGGCCACTGTCAAGATCTTCTTTGAACGAGTCTGGGTACATTTTGGAATCCCACAAACCATTGTCTCAGATTAGAATATTCGATTTCTCAACACATTCTGGTCGAGCCTCTGGTCACTGCTGGACACCATGCTCACCAAATATGCGTCCTTCCACCCCCAGATAGATGGCAAAACTGAGGTTGTAAATCGAATGATTGTGCATATCCTTCGCATGTATAATTCAAAGCACCCTCATACATGGGATGAGAGCCTTCCATATGTCCATCATAGCTACAACTGATCCTTGCATAGCTCAACCAACTAAAGCCCCTTTCAAGTGGGGTTGGGATTCCAACCATTGGGTCCCATAGATGTTGCACTTCCCCTTGCAGTCACCTCGACCGACTCATATCCTACTCCAACTGAAGCTGACAAAGCCACCCAGTTCATTGAGTGGATTGAGCACATCCTCCAATAGGTTCAGGATATCCTACAGAAGTCCAATGACAAGTACAAACAACTCCATGATCAACATCAGGTTCCACATAAGTTTCAGGTGGGTGAAAAAGTTTGGTCGCACTTGCAGAAAGAATGCCTTACAGGACCCCATCGAAAGCTTTGCCCACTCCATTATGGTTCGTACACTATCACCAAGGCTGTGGGGGATAATTCTTTTGAGCTCAACATTCCTCCTTTCCTTGGCCTGCACCCAGTGTTCAACGTGGATCTCCTTCACCCTTATTTCCCACCATTATTGGACACCTCAGAAGTAGCAGAACAACTGACACCAACATAGATCAACCCCAACTACATACAATAGGAATCCAATGATCATATTGTGGAAGGACAGATCAAGGGCACTTGACAACAAAGGATCCAGCTTTATCAAGTCGTCAAAGCAGGGCAGCTCCTGCACTAAGGCAAGTGGCTCACCTGGGGCCAAATTCAGTAGAAATATCCTCATCTGATGGGGGACCTCAATGCAATGGAGACCATTGCTTCCTAAGGAGGGAGCATTTATCCATATGGATATCAATGGCCACCCACCTTTTCCAACTGGCTCAAAACAGTTTTCTGACAATTTTGGCAATTTACTATTTTTAGCATTTTTAACTTGTAGGGCCATTTTGAGGGCCTAAATGAAGGTTTTTTAGGATCGAGCTCCTCAATGATAGCCAAAGGCATGATTGATCCCCTAAAATTAATCTCCTCAGTGATACATTTCCAACGGGCTATCACACGCCTAAAACAGAGATCGTATGCAAACGTTACGACCCCGGGAAATTGATGTACTAACTTACCCAAACGGGGCCCACATGACTTTTGGCGCTTCATCTCCTAGGGTTAGTTTTTTGGATGTATAGGGTTTTTGGAATTATTTCTTATTGTAACAAGGCCTTTAGAGCCTCATTATAACCTTCTTCTTGTGAATGCTTGCTACCATCACATCTCTTCTCAGAGATAAGCCGCCACCATTCCAGCAAGCTTGTTTCTGTTGCATTTTACAGTTTCAACTTATTTCATTATTGAATAGAAAACCAGTTTTATTGTATCTCTATTATTTTGTGTTAAGAACCTGTTAATAATCTGTATTCATTTCGTTCTACTCATAAAATTTGGATCAATGGGATCGTGGAAGAGTACAGAGACATCTTCTCCTCACCCACCAGGGTACTGATGCACTACCAAGTCAAGCATCCATTTGATCTAACTATTGGTGCACCTCTACCTAATGGACCAGTTTATCGCTGCTCGTCGATGGAAAATGAAAAAATCAAGCATCAGATCCAAGAGCTGCTTCAAAATGGGCACATCATACCCAACTTCTCCCCTTGTGGAAGCCCCATTGTACAAGTGTAGAAGAAAGACGGGACCTGGCAACTCTACATTGATTACAGAGAATTAAACAAAATCACAGTTAGGAACTGATACCCAATTCCCTGAATTGATGACCTTCTTGACCAACTGAAGGGGTAAAATTTCTTCAGCAAGATTGACCTAAATTCTAGCTACCACCAAGTTCCCATCAAGCCAACTGATGTATGGAAGACAACTTTCAAATCTAAAGAAGGTCTCTTTGAATAGTTGGTCATTCCCTTTGGCTTAACAAATGCACCGACCACTTTCATGAGGTTGATGGATAATATATTGAGACCCTTCACCAACTCTTTTTTGGTGGTATATTTGGATGACATCCTCATATTCAATAGAACTTGGGAGAAGCACATGCAACATATTCAGCGAGTGTTGAGCACTCTGTGGCAGTACAATTTGTATGCCAACTTGGAAAAATGTTCCTTTGGCATGAACATGGTCTAATAATTGGGCTACATTGTTGATGAGAATGGGGTACATGTGGATCCAGCTAATATTTAAGTCATCTGTGACTGGCCATCCCTGACCACACTAACCAAGCTTCATAGGTTCTTGGGACTTGCCAACTTCTACCGATGGTTCATGTTGGTATTCTCCCATATTGTATGGGCCCTCAGCCAAGTGACCAAGGGTAGTGGCAGAGAAAATTTTACGTGGGGGAAGGCACAACAATGAGAATTTGATGATATGAAGAATAGCTTGTGCTCAACACCAATACTCTCCTTACCCGATTTGCAACAACCATTCGAGATTGAGACTGATGTATTCGACTATGTTGTAGGTGCAAGTCTCACACAACACGGTCATTTGGTATCATACCATAGTGAGACACTCTCAGATACTGTATGGAAATATCCCACCTACGACAAGGAAATGCATTCCATTGTACAAGCCTATTGTCAATGGAAACATTACATTATGGGAAAGGAGACATTCATCCACACTAATCAAAAGTCTCTTCAATTCATATAGACACAAGGGAATTTGCAAAATGACTGCCATCAGAAGTGGTCCACCTACCTACAACAGTTCCATCTCAACATAATTTATAAGACATGGAGCACAAATCATGTCACTGACTGCCTCAGTCGACCTCCTATGGCTGCACTCACCATCGTGCTATAGTATTATGGGCATGAGACACTTGAGTGGACCTAACTCTATCAGCAAGATCCAGACTTCGTCACCACCTATCAGCTCTTGGGTACAGGCACAAATGCCTCTGATTTTCACATTCAAGATGAACTGTTATGCCAACTGGGCCATTTCTTTGTTCTTGCAAGCGAGTGTGCAAATATGATTGGGGAAGCTCACTACAGTCGGATGGCAGGAAACTTTGGCATGGAGAAAACTGTGGTCATTCTACAGAAACATTTTTATTGGCCAAAACTTCGAGAGGACGTGAACAAGTATATCCGATCTTGCACTTCTTGTGCCATTGCCAAGCCAACCATCAAGAAGCAAGGCTTATACACGCCTCTTCCTACTCCTGAGAATCCTTGGGAATCCATATTGATGGATTACAAGTCTTTCCTTCTGTCCACCAAGCAAGGAAATGATTGAGTATTTGTGGTGGTTGATCAGTTTTTGAAGATGACCATTATCAAATCCTACAAGAGGAGCATTACAATGGCATACACTACCAATATCTTCTTCGAATGAGTGTGGGTCCATTTTGGGATACCACGGACCATCATCTTTGATCAAGACAATAGATTCCTCAACACATTTTGGTCGAGTGTCTGGTCACTACTGGAAAACAAGCTCACTAAATCCACTTCCTTCCACCCTCAAACCAATGGCCAAACAGAGGTCATCAATCGAATGATTGTGAACATCCAACACATGTATAACTCTAATCATCCACGTACATGGGATGAGAGTCTTCCCTATGTTCAGCACAACTACAACAGGGCTCTCCATAGCTCCACTGAACATAGTGATCCAGATTTTATGTAAAATATGGATCACATATCCCCTTTCGGGTGGGGTTGGGATTCCAACCCTTGGGTCCCATTGATGTTACACTACCTCTTGCAACAACAAAGGAAGATTTTTCCCATGTTCATTCTGAGGCCAACAAAGACACCAGATTCATTGAGCGAATTCATCACATCCACCAAAAGGTCCATGAGAGTTTGCAGAAATCCAATGCTAAGTACAAGCAACGCCATGATAAACACCGAGTACCACACAAGTTTTAGGTGGAAGACAAATTTTGGTTTCATTTGTAGAAAAAGCACCTTATAGGGCCCCATCAAAAAATTCTCCCACTTTGTTATGGGCCTTACACTATCACCAACGTTGTGGGTAGCAATTTTTTTGAGCTCAACACTCCACCCTTCCTTGGATTGCACCCAGTGTTCAATGTGGACCTCCTTCGACCATATTTTCCACCATTATTGGACACATGAGAGATTGCAGAACAACTAACACCAATAGAGCTCAACCCCGACTGCATGGAACATGCATCCACTAATCATATTGTGGACACACATGTCAAGGGCACGCACTAGCAAAGGATCCAACTTTATTAGGTTGTCAAGGAAGGGAAGCTCCTACACCAAGGAAAGTGGCTCAACAGGGGCCAAATTTAGCGGAAGTTTCAACACTTGATGAGGTCACTCAACACAATGGAGAACATTGCTTCCTAAGGGGGGATAATTGATCCAGGTGGATATTGGTGGCCACCCACCTATTCCAATGGGATCCTCTTGGAAGTTTTTAGTTCAACACGTTCTTCTGTAATTATTTGTAATTGTTGGTTCTACACTTATGGGGCTTTCTGAAGCCCTACACAGCTTCCATATGGAGATTGGTGGCCTCCCACCTAATCCAACTGGCTTATTTTGGATGTTTTCATGTCAGTACATCTTTATATACTTCCAGGACCATTTTGGGGCCCTAAACAACGTTTTTTTGTCTTTCCACTGTCAAATTGTAGACAGAGTTTGATTTTGACCACATAATGTGTAGTTCTCAAAAATACTTTTCCAGCGGGCTCTCATGCGCCTTAAGCAAAGGTCGTATGCAAAAGTTACGACCCCGAGAAGTTGAGGTACCAACTTACCCATCGGGGCCCACATAATTTTTGGCGTTTCACCTCCTAGGGTTATATTTTTGGATGTCTAGGGTTTTTGCATTCATGAGTAATGCTTAAAAGGCCTCTAGAGCTGCATTGTAATTAGTCTTCTTAGATGGATGCACATAGCAGCCACATCTCTTCTCATAGATAGCTACCATCATTCAATCAAGTGGTTTTTAGTTCTGCAGTTTTACAGTTTCAACCTATTTTATTTATTCAATAGAATTTATTGTTCACTGGATATTTATTGTTGTTCTCCATTTCTTTGTGTTATTGTATTCAGTTTGTTATTCATTTTATTCCGCTCATAAATCTGGATCACTATGAGTCATTACTTTCAAAAGAAAAAATGCATGTGGAATCTTATATCCTTACATAAAGGAAATAATCAAGACATAATCTTCTAGAATTTGTACTCAAATCGGTTGAAGTCTTAGTTGACATAACGTTAGTCATTCAAACTTGAGTCAAGATGACTCGACTCACAGTTGAGTTTGTAATTAAGTCGACTCTAAAATATTCAATGGGAAAATAAAATAATCGACTAAGTCGAGTACAAGTCAAGTCGACCCGACTTGTGAGTCAAGTCCACAATTTAGTTAGTCGAAAAGAAAAATATATTGTAGATCTGTTGAAAACCCGAGTCGAAGTTGAAAGGAGGGGGTTAAACATGCGTCTTCTTCTAAGGAAGGTGATCCCCTCTGCCATTGTAATGTAATTCGGGTTCTACCCAACGAGATTGGTGCCTCGTCGACATTAGTTGATTTTTAGTCGACGGAATGAGTCATAAGTAAATCATAGTTAGTCATACATGAAAGAAACAGGAAAACAAGACTCATGAGTAGGAAACCAGTGAGTACAAACCAGTTGAGGGAGAATTCATGATGAGAAGTGGTCAAAGAGAATTTTTACACACACACAAATTTCTTAAAGAAAATATGATGACGAGAACACTTAATTGATTGATCCTCTGAGTACAAGAGTTACAGAATAGTTTTTTGGTCGTGACAACAAAAGAATGGTATGAGTGGCCGATAAAGCAGACCCTCTTGGATCCCATATCAAGAATCCTTTGAGAGTGACAACCTAACCGAGCACGTGAGAATTCTAGGTCTATATTGAGCGACTGACTTGGAAATAGTCGTAGTCGTGGTGACTCTTTAAAGCCAGTTGATATTTGATAGATGAACGAAGATCATGGAGATCGAGGAGATGGGACCTGTAATATATAGTTACTCAGATACAGTAGATACTAATCATAGTAAACCTTGTATACATCTATCACCCTATCCAACTGGTCGTTGCGGCTGAGTTACCTCTGCAAAACGATATGCATGGGTGGTAGACAACGAGGATACTTTTGTAGCAGTAGAAACCTAGAACATTGGTGCACGCTTGCTTAGGACAAGCAAGGAATTGAATGTGGGGGCGATGTTGGGAGACATCTTAGGCCCTTTTAATAGTCAGCATACATTAATACATAAGTAAATATAGGAATACATATGTAATAAGGATAAATACAAGTAAATATATGTAACAAAAGGTAAATAAACTAAACTAGTGATTAATTTGAGCGGGTACAACCTCTCCAACAATTTACCTTATGTATTTATACTCATGAATAAGGAATAAATGGTGGATTGATTTACCTTTCCAATTACTCTCTTTGTTTGTGAGTATGTGTGTGTTATGCTTATAATGTTGTCTCTCTGTGAATGTCATTGTAATCTACAAGATTACAATAGGACTCAACAACTCTTCTTGAGGTTGCCACTGCACAGGTCATGGTAATTAGTAGGTTTGATGCAACATTGCATTGTTTTATCAATGTTGACTCCAATTTTTCAGCACAAACATTTCAAATTGTATAATCAACCCATTCTTCACATTTCACCAGTTGGAATTAGGCTTAATAATTATATGTAATAAATGATTAAGGGTTTAATAGGGCTAGAGTCAACTTAATAAAGTTGTGGGTGTGGATCCACATTTGTCTTCTAGTGGCCACACATATATGTATCCACATGGTATATGTGGTCATGATCTTGATAAACAATTTTATAATAGGGTAGGTTGTAGATAAGGATAATCCTATCATACAAACATAAAAAATATCCTATATCTTGTATATGCACTTCAAAATTTGTAATATCCCAGTTTTGACACTTGAATTGTAATGTAATAAATCATGTATATTTTTTGTTATGTGGTTTATGTGATGGGAATTAATCCCTATGGGGTGAAATATAATGATATGGTGTCATAAATATTCCTAGTGTGGAGATCAAGGCCAATGAGAAACTAGTGAATGCATAGGAGTCCAAGTGGTGGGCTATGTTTACAATGTGGTGGGTGTGTTTTCCATGATATTCTCATGTATATGTAAGAGAATATATGGAAAGGAAAAAATATTGCACAATAATATAATATCCACCAAAATGGTTTCTTGAGGGAGAAACAAG
>ML781629.1:784836-798255 GCA_009831015.1 Picea engelmannii | reverse complement strand
AAAAAAAATACAATTATACTTAAAGTTTGGTCTCTATGGGATATAGGTAGATATTGGTGGCCACCCATGTATTCTAAGTGGTTCCTCTTGATAGTTTTTAGTTCATCACGTTTTTTTGTAATTATTTGTAATTGTGGGTTCTACACTTTTGGGGTTGTATGAAGCCCTACACAACTTCAGGTGAAGACTAGTAGCCTCCCACCTAATCCAACTCACTTATTTTAGATGTTTTCATGTCAGTACATATTTATGTACTTCGAGAGCCATTTTGAGGCCCTAAATAATGTTTTTTTGGCTTTCCACATCAAATTGTAGAAGAAGTCAAAATTTGATGACATAATGTGTAATTCTTGAAAATACATTTCCAATGGGCTATAACATGCCTAAAACGGAGGTCGTATGCAAAAGCTACGACCCTGGGAAGTTGAGGTACCAACTTACCCATCGGGTCCCACATAACTTTTGGCGTTTCACCTGCTAGGGTTAGGTTTCTAGATGTCTAAGGTTTTGACATTCATGAGTAGTGTTAAAAAGGCCTCTGGAGCCTCATTGTAATCATTTTGCTCGGACGAATGCACGTATCAGCCACATCTATTCTCAGAGATAGCTACCACCATTCGAACAAGTTGTTTTTAGTTCTGCAGGTTTACAGTTTCAACCTATTTTATTTATTCAATAGAAGTTATTGTTCATTGGATATTTGTTATTGTTCTCCATATCTCTGTATTATTGTATTCAGTGTGTTATTCATTTTGTTCTGCTCATAAATCCATATCGGTGGTATCAGAACAATCTGCTCTTCATTTTTTTTTTTTCATGCATGTCCTTGACACGATCTGGGTACAAGAAATTGGGACTCGAACCGGTCGAGCCTTTGCAAGATCCACCACGTCGAGCCCAAAAACAACCCATGGGGGATGAAAAGAAAGATGATGGAGCAAGTGATCCTTTTAAAATGTTGCTCAAGGAATCCCTTGCACGAGAAAAGAATGAAATAATGGACAACTTTGCATAGATCCATCGATGACTTCCCACAGGAGACACATCTTCACCAAGAAACCATACAACCCCCTTCAAGGTACATGCAAATTTTTATATTCCGTTATTTTAAGGACTAATAGATGCGGACGTTGTAGATAAATGGTTGAATCTGCTCGAAGGGTGTTTTCGGTCCACAATAAAATAGAATGTATTATTAATGCAGGAGCATCGCACACCTCATCAAGCGAGCCAGCACGTGGAGAAAGAAAATACAGCTGGACAGTGCCAACACATATGTTTTTGAAATACTTAGGAAAGTTGTTACGCCGCCATTTGAATGAAAGCATTCATAAGAAGCACACTTGTATTGTATTATGGATAGGAAGGAATTTATTAGTTTTACTGCTGTTAGATAGGAATTAATTGTAGAATTGATAGTTGTAGAATTCGAGAGGGAAAACAGAATATAGGCACCCTCCTTTGTATTATTGTATGACGAAGAATCATTCATTCAGGAGCAAGAAGAGCAAGCAAAGAACTTGTGGAGAGCCCTCATGTACAGATTGGATTAATAGAAAGAGCTTTTGATTCAAATTCATGACTGGTGTTGTATCTCTGTTTATGTTGCTTATGGTTTCTGGATGTTTTGTTTCTCTGTATGCATTTTCTTTTGAATATGTTGTGCATGTGTTTTCAGAGATTTATTGAAGTCTGAAAGAGAGGAGAATGAGTTTCAATTGTTTCTCTGTCTGAGCCTGGAGATTCCTGCATAGAGTGCAGTGAAGTTCATCCACATAGAGTGTGTTGATGAGGTCAGACAATTGAACTCTTATTGTCCTCTGCCCAGAAGTTGAATTGGGTTATCAGAGCCGCGCAGGTGAAGTGCACGGTGAGTCTGAAGTATCAACAATTAGTCTGAGCGAAGGAAGATAGGGATTTCTGTGGCTGCGAGTGAACAGAATCCGGGCAATTTCAACACTTGAAAGTTGTTAAGGTTGAGCACAAGAAGTGAGCGCAAGGTCTCCAAAGGAGTCGAGATTGACAAGCTCAGGAGAGATAGTTCCTTCTTGATATCATAGGAGAAAGGCCCAGGAGGGGCTCGAACAGAAACAAATCTTTGGAGCAGAAGAAATCCTCAAGGAGGAGAATTGACAGCTAGGAATCGTTGTGGAGAATCGCGAAGTCCCGCTGGCCGTTAGATCTGAGGGGGAGCTGCGAGGGAGTTAACCCACAGGCGCATGAAGAATCAAGGGCCATTGCATATCGACGTTCGGCGTTTGACGAGGTGAGGCGCAGACTCGTTGAAATCGTGAGTCGCGATTTCCCGAGTTATTCTGAGCTGTCAATCAGAGCAGGGACATGTGGCACAAGATCCCGAGGAGTCGGAGAATCGGGATTCGGCGTTCGGGGTTTCAGACAATAGGGAAACTTGCGTCATGGATTTGCGATCCGTGAAATCCCGAGGTGACGTGGCAGTGTGGGACCGCGGGGTCTAGTAAAGGCTAGGTGGCATTGAATCGGAGGATCGGCACCTCGGGACTCGGGGTTTGGAAAGTCAAGTCGTTGACATCACAAGTGGTGATATTCCGATAGGGAAAATCCCGACGAGTGGAAAGTGTTGACTGTTGACTATCGGGGTTCGGGATTTGGAGTTGCACGAGATCATGCATACAGGGCTCGCGATATCGCGAGATCCGATTTCCCGAGAAAGAAACAGGGAGATCATTGAAGGACAGACTGTGGCTGTGAGAACTTCCGAATAGGGAGTTGAAGAGCGAGCTTAGCTCTTCGGGCCAGTAAAGGAGAAGGTCCTGGTGAGAGTAGGTTGGACCGTGAGGGTAGCGATTTCCGTCAATTATCCAAATTAAATTCAAAGATCAGAGAGGCGGGACTTTGTTTCACACAAATATCAAATGTGGCCTGCAATCATGGAGTCTTGGGATGTGGGTCTTCACAAGAGACTTGTCCGCAATTAAAACTGATAAGAATATCCTATTTATTATTCTGGGCACAACATGTAGCACAACCACAACATCTTTGTGCATTGTGTAATTTCTATGGACTAATTATGGACATGATACACGAAAGAAGCATATGGAGAGAATTGATAATCAATTCGACTCACAGTGTAAAGTGATCGACTTGAACAAATTCGACTCGAACCAAGTTTTGAAGGACGGTTTTCAACTCTCCGACAAAAAGGAGGAGGAATTATAGCATGTTAATCGACCTAGTGAGTAAAGTCGGCCATATCTAGAAGTTGAATAGTAGTTGATTTGTTCCAGAACTGGAATAGTGGTCGATTCATTCAACTAGCAAGTTGAACACCCTAAAAGCTACCAAACAATATTTAATCAAGAATATGTAACTTTATAGGGTTTCTATTGAGTTTTCAAGAAAAAATTATATGTAAACTTTGTTCTCTATGTGATCGAGGTGGATATTGGTGGCCACGCAACTATTCTAAGTGGCTCCTTTTGACAGTTTTTAGTTCATCACGTTTTTCTGTAATTCTTTGTAATTGTGGGTTCTACGCTTTTGGGTTGTATGAAGCCCTACATAGCTTCCAAGTGGAGATTGGTGGCCACCCACCTAATCCAACTGGCTTATTTTGGATGTTTTCATGTCACTACATCTTTTTGTACTTCCAGGGTCATTTTGGGTCTCTAAATAGTTTTTTTTTGGCTTTCCACATCAAATTGTAGAGGAAGTTAGAGTTGGATGACATAATGTGTATTTCTCGAAAAAGACTTTCCAATAGGCTATTACATGCCTAAAATGGAGGTCGTATGCAAGAGTTACGACCCCAGGAAGTTGAGGTACCAACTTACCTATTGGGGCCCACATAACATTTGACGTTTCACCTCCTAGGGTTAGATTTTGGATGTCTAGGGTTTTGGCATTCATGACTAATGTTAAAAAGGCCTCTAGAGCCTCATTGTAATCATTCTGCTCAGACGGATGCGCGTATCAACCACATCTCTTCTCAAAGATAGCTATCACCATTCAAGCAAGTTGTTTTTAGTTCTGCAGATTTACAGTTTCAACCTATTTTATTTATTCAATAGAAGTTATCGTTCACTGGATATCTGTTGTTGTTCTCCATATATTTGTGTTATTGTATTCATCTTGTTATTCATTTCGTTCTGCTCATAAATCCGGATCAATGGTATTAGAGCGGTCTACTCTTCATTTATTTTTCTTCGTGCATGTCCCTGACATGATTTGGGTACAAGAAGTTGGGACTCAACCAAGTCGAGCCTTTGCAATATCGACCACGCCGAGCTCGAGAACAATCCATGGGGGATGAAAAGAAAGATGACGAAGAAGGAGATCCTTTTAAAATGTTTCTCGAGGAATCCCTTGCATGACAAAGGAATGAAATGATGGACAACTTTGCACAGATCCTTCGACGACTGCCCACAGGAGACACATCTTCACCAAGAAACCATGCAAGCCCCTTCAAGGTACAGGTAAATTTTTATATTCCATTATTTGAAGGACTAATAGATCTCGATGTTGTAGATAAATGATTGAATCTGCTCGAAGGGTATTTTTCGGTCCACAATTTTTGCGATATAGAAAATATTACTTTTGCACTCCTCAAGCCCGTCCCCCATGTTAAGGACTGGTGGGATACTTACTCTAAGCAAAGGGCCATAGAGGAATCTACAATATTTTCGGTCACCCCCACGTGGGATTCCTTCAGAGATGCCATTAAAGAACAATACTACCTTGTTGGAAGCTACGAGGACCAGTACACAAGATGGACCACCTTGTGTCAAGAAATGGACAAGACAATACCAGATTTCACCAATATTTTCCATAGCATGCACACCAAATTGGGTATCAAATATTCTTAATGACATCTGGTGCTCAAATATTGCAGTTGTATGCATAGATACATTCAAACAGAAATGGATTTTTAGGACATCACATCATTGGGTACGACTTATAGATATGTTGTCAAGATTGAGCAAAAATTTAAGCAGAAGAGGCGAGAGTTTGGATCTACAAAATCCTCACAGTAGAAGTAGGGAAAAGGTGGACCCAAACCACAAAAAAAGGGACAAAGCAAAGATATTCACTCTAAGGACAACCAGTCCAAGATGCAACACAATAAGGGTAATGAGAAGACGAAGAAGGCCATGAGAAAATGGTGTGAATACCATAAAATCCCTTGACACAACACTGAAGAATGTCGCTCCAAGAGGTCATTAGTGGCCGAACTGAAAGATTCTGAATTAGAGGCATATTCTGACTCTGAATCAAATCCAAAAGGAGGGAAGCATCTTATCAATGTTGAACACAATGCCATTATCACTACCACCAAATTCCAGCCAAGCAAACCAGAAGAACCAAAGGAATGGGAACGTCTCTTTCACTCACAAATGTGGTTAAAGGGGGCTCTGCTTTATTTCATTGTCGATAGTAGTAGTCAGAAGAACCTGATCTCAGTAGAGGTCATCAAGTGGCTAGACCTGCCAAGGACACCGCACCTGCATCCCTACACCATCGACTAGCTTCACCAAGGAAGATATCTCCACATCATCCAACAATGTCGTCTTCCCTACGACATTAAGGATTTCAAAGACGAGGTATTGTGTGATATTCCTACCCTTGAAGTTTGTGATGTTCTTTCAGGGTAACCCTATTTGTGGAAGCGACATGTTGTGTATGAGTCTAGACCCCACAATGTTATTATTACTTTGGGTAGACAATTGTACAAGATACCAAAGGTAGCGTTGCCTACCATTATTTCTTTAATATCTTCTAAGCAATGCAGTAAGGTCATTTCACAGATCGGGAAGTTCATCTTCTTTGTGATCCGTTATCACAGTAAGAAAAAGGTCACTGCCACATATGTGGCCTATACACATAGCCTCTATTTTCCGTATAAGTGAGTGGATGGGTGATCCAGATGGATATCGGTGGCCACCCATCTTTTTCAACTGGCTCAAAACAATTTTCTGACAATTTTGGCAATTTACTATTTTGGGCAGTTTTAACTTCCAGGGCCATTTTGAGGGCCTAAATGAAGTTTTTTGGGGATCAAGCTCCTTCATAGCCTCATTGTAACCTTCTTCTTGCGAATGTGTGCTACCGTCAAATCTGGATCAGTGGTATCAGAGCGGTCTGCTCCTTGTTGTCATAATGCATGTCCCCAACGAGGTCGGAGTACAAAGAGTTGGGTCTCGAGCTTGTTTCTCTTGAGGACAGAAGCTCTCACATGCCCAAGCGACCTCCCATGGCAGGAGAAAAGAAATATGATGGGACAGGAGATCCTTTCAAATTGTTGATTGAGGAATCCCTCACGTAACAGAGGAATGAGATGATGGATAGTTTCATGCAAATCCTTCGGCAGCTACCAACAGGCGATGCATCTTCTTCGAACGGAGGCGCCTCCCCCTTCAAGCAACAAATAAACTTAGATATTCCTATATTTGAAGGTCAGATAGACGTAGATGTTGTAGGCAAGTGGTTGGATATACTAGAAGGGTATTTTTCTGTCCATAACTTTTCGAATAGAGAAAAGATTACTTTTGCGCTCCTCAAAGTCGTTCCTCATGTCAAAGATTGGTGGGAAACTTTCTGTGAGAAAAAGGAAATAGAGGAAACCTCATTATTTTCAATCACGACCACCTGGGAATCCTTCAGGGATGCTATTAAGGAACAATACTACCCTGTCGGAAGTTATGACGACCTATATACCAAATGGACCACACTGCGGAAAGAAAGAGACCAAGCAGTGCCAGATTTCAAAAGTATCTTCCATACCTTGCGCACCAAGTTGGGTATCAAAGATTCAGAGCGAAATATGGTGCTCAAGTATTGCGGTGCTCTACATAGATACATCCAGACCGAAATGGAATTTCTGGATATCTCATCCTTGGGCACAACCTACCAATATGCTATCAAAATAGAGAAGAAGCTCAAACAAAAGACTCAACAATTTGGGCTTGGGAACCCCTCACAACAAAATCTAGGAAAGGGCGGCCCCAAACCACCAAACAAAGGACTGAGCAAAGATGGAAAGTATCAGGACAACCAGTCCAAGCCGCAAGAAAAGAAGGACACCGGAAAGACAAAGAAAGATACCGGGAAGTGGCGCGACTTCCATAAGAGCCCTTAGCATAACACTACTGACTATCGCTCAAAGCAGTCGTTGGTGGCCGAAGTGAAATCCTCTTAATCAAATGTGAATTCTGACTCTAAGCTAGAAATAGAAAGGGGAAGATGGATCATTGACGCAGAGCCTAGTGCCACCGTTGCTACCACCAAGCTCCATCCTGGTGAACCAGACGAGCCAGAAGAAGGAGAGAGCCTCTTCCATTCACAGATGTGGGTAAAAGGGACCCTGCTGCACTTCATCATTGATAGAGGTATCCAGAAGAACCTCATCTCAACAAAGTTCATCAAGCGGCTGGCCCTGCCAACAATGCTGCACCCGCAACCCTACAACATTGGATGGCTCCGCTAAGGAAGCGATCTCCACGTTAGCCAACAGTGCCAACTATCATATGGCATCAAGCCCTTCAAAGAAGAGGTATTGTGTGATGTTGCTCCTCTCTAAGTTTGTGATGTTATTTTGGGCCAACCTTATTTATGGAAACGCCATGATGTATATGAGTCTAGGCCTCTTAGTGTTATTATTACTTTGAAGAGAAAATTGTACAAGATACCCGAGGCAGTCCCACCTAGTGATATTTCCTTGATCTCTGCTAAGAAATGCAGGAAGGTCATCTCTCAGAAGGGAAAGTTTATCTTCTTTGTGATTCACTCTCAGAATAAGTGAAAGATCACAACCACATTCAGGGTCTCTGCGGCCAATCTCTCCACACAACAGAAGAAAGTAGATAAGGTCATGGAAGAATACTCAGATATCTTCTCCTCACCTACAGGGGTACCTCTACACTGCGAGGTTAAGCACCCCATCGATCTGACCCCCGATGCACCGCTGCCCAATGGGCCAGTCTATTGTCGCTCTTTGTTAGAGAATGAGGAGATCAAGTGACAGATCCAAGAACTACTCCACAAGGGGCACATATGCCCCAGTTCATCACCTTGCAGGAGCCCAATCATGTTGGTATAGAAGAAAGATGGAACCTAGCGACTCTATATTGATTACTGGGCTCTGAATAAAGTCACAGTCAGAAACCGGTAACCAATTCCTTGAATCGATGACCTCCTTGATCAACTCACGGGGGACAAATACTTTAGTAAGAGTGATATGAAGTCTGGCTACCACCAGATCCCGATAGAATAGACAAATGTATGGAATACTGCCTTCAAGTCAAAGGAAGGCCTTTTTGAATGGTTGGTCATGCCCTTTGGTTTGATAAATGCTCCAGCCACTTTCATGAGGATGATGGACGATATCCTATGACCATTCACCAAAAATTTTGTAGTGGTGTATTTGGATGACATTCTAATTTACAGCAAGACGTGGGTCAAACACTTGCAGCATATACAATAGGTTCTGCACACCCTATGGCAGCACAAGACATACACCAACTTGGAAAAATTCTTCTTCGGCATGGACAGGGTCCATTACTTGGGCTACATCATTGATCAACATGGCATACATGTGGATCCAGCCAAGATCCAAGTCATTCATGACTGGCCAGCCCCAACAACACTCACTGAGCTTCGGAGCTTCTTGGGCCTTGCCAATTTCTACTGCAGGTTCGTGTTGGGATTCTCCCATATTGCACGGGCCCTCAGCCAAATAAACAGGGGTGGTGGTAAGGTGAAATTTGTGTGGGGTTGGTCCCAACAACAAGATTTCGATGATTTGAAGAAATGCTTGTGCTCAGCCCCAGTACTTTCACTACCAAACCTGCAACATCCCTTTAAGCTCGAGACATATGCTTCAGACTATGTTGTGGGTGTTGTTCTCACTTAGCACGACCACCCATGGCCTATCATAGTGAGACACTATCAAATACTGTCCATAAGTACCCTATTTACGACAAAGAAATGTACTCCATTGTGCAAGCATGCCGCCAGTGGAGACATTACATTCTTGGGAAGGAGACAATCATCCACGCTGATCATAAGCCACTACAGTTCATGCAAACACAGGGAAAATTGTAGAATGACCGCCATCAAAAGTGGTCCACATACTTGTAGCAATTCCACCTCAACATCAAGTATAAAATAGGAAGCACCAATCACGTCGCTGATTTCCTCAGCAGACCACCAGTCGCGGCATTCACCACGGTGCTAGACTCTTGTGGCCATGAGACATCTGGATGGCCCCAACTCTATGAGACATACCCTGACTTCGCCACCACCTACCAAATGTTGGGTGCAAATGCAGTTATCGATAATTTCCATCTTCAAGATGAGTTGTTGTGTCGTCAGGGCCATATCTGTGTTCCATAAAGTGAGAAAGTGAAGCTGATCTGGGAAGCCCACTACAGTTGGATGGAAAGACACTTCGACGTCAAAAAGACAGTGGCGATGCTACAAAAACATTTCTACTAGAAGAAACTTCGATACGAGGTTAGTAAGTATATCAGGTCATGCACTGCCTATGCTATTGCCAAACTGACCACTAAGAAACAGGGCCTGTACACCACTCCTCCTACTCCTGACAGGCCATGGGAATCCATCTCAATGGACTACATGTTAGGCCTCCCATCCACCAAACAGGGAAATGACTGTGTTTTTGTGGTTGTTGATCGCTTTTCTAAGATGGCGATTCTGGTTGCCTGCAAGAAGAGAATCACAGCAGAGGCCACTGTCAAGATCTTCTTTGAACGAGTCTGGGTACATTTTGGAATCCCACAAACCATTGTCTCAGATTAGAATATTCGATTTCTCAACACATTCTGGTCGAGCCTCTGGTCACTGCTGGACACCATGCTCACCAAATATGCGTCCTTCCACCCCCAGATAGATGGCAAAACTGAGGTTGTAAATCGAATGATTGTGCATATCCTTCGCATGTATAATTCAAAGCACCCTCATACATGGGATGAGAGCCTTCCATATGTCCATCATAGCTACAACTGATCCTTGCATAGCTCAACCAACTAAAGCCCCTTTCAAGTGGGGTTGGGATTCCAACCATTGGGTCCCATAGATGTTGCACTTCCCCTTGCAGTCACCTCGACCGACTCATATCCTACTCCAACTGAAGCTGACAAAGCCACCCAGTTCATTGAGTGGATTGAGCACATCCTCCAATAGGTTCAGGATATCCTACAGAAGTCCAATGACAAGTACAAACAACTCCATGATCAACATCAGGTTCCACATAAGTTTCAGGTGGGTGAAAAAGTTTGGTCGCACTTGCAGAAAGAATGCCTTACAGGACCCCATCGAAAGCTTTGCCCACTCCATTATGGTTCGTACACTATCACCAAGGCTGTGGGGGATAATTCTTTTGAGCTCAACATTCCTCCTTTCCTTGGCCTGCACCCAGTGTTCAACGTGGATCTCCTTCACCCTTATTTCCCACCATTATTGGACACCTCAGAAGTAGCAGAACAACTGACACCAACATAGATCAACCCCAACTACATACAACAGGAATCCAATGATCATATTGTGGAAGGACAGATCAAGGGAACTTGCCAACAAAGGATCCATCTTTATCAAGTTGTCAAAGCAGGGCAGCTCCTGCACTAAGGCAAGTGGCTCACCTGGGGCCAAATTCAGTAGAAATATCCTCATCTGATGGGGGACCTCAATGTAATGGAGACCATTGCTTCCTAAGGAGGGATGATTTATCCATATGGATATCAATGGCCACCCACCTTTTCCAACTGGCTCAAAACAGTTTTCTGACAATTTTGGCAATTTACTATTTTTAGCATTTTTAACTTCTGGGGCCATTTTGAGGGCCTAAATGAAGGTTTTTTAGGATCGAGCTCCTCAATGATAGCCAAAGGCATGATTGAGCCCCTAAAATTAATATCCTCAGTGATACATTTCCAACGGGCTATCACATGCCTAAAATAGAGATCGTATGCAAACGTTACGACCCCGGGAAATTGGTGTACTAACTTACCCAAACGGGGCCCACATGACTTTTGGCGCTTCATCTCCTAGGGTTAGTTTTTTGGATGTATAGGGTTTTTGTAATTCTTTCTTATTGTAACAAGGCCTTCAGAGCCTCATTATAACCTTCTTCTTGTGAATGCTTGCTACCATCACATCTCTTCTCAGAGATAAGCCGCCACCATTCCAGCAAGCTTGTTTCTGTTGCATTTTACTGTTTCAACTTATTTCATTATTGAATAGAAAACCAGTTTTATTGTATCTCTGTTTTTTTGTGTTAAGAACCTGTTAATAATCTATATTCATTTCGTTCTACTCATAAAATTTGGATCAATGGGATCGTGGAAGAGTACAGAGACATCTTCTCCTCACCCACCAGGGTACTGATGCACTACCAAGTCAAGCATCCATTTGATCTAACTATTGGTGCACCTCTACCTAATGGACCAGTTTATCGCTGCTCGTCGATGGAAAATGAAAAAATCAAGCATCAGATCCAAGAGCTGCTTCAAAATGGGCACATCATACCCAACTTCTCCCCTTGTGGAAGCCCCATTGTACAAGTGTAGAAGAAAGACGGGACCTGGCAACTCTACATTGATTACAGAGAATTAAACAAAATCACAGTTAGGAACTGATACCCAATTCCCTGAATTGATGACCTTCTTGACCAACTGAAGGGGTAAAATTTCTTCAGCAAGATTGACCTAAATTCTAGCTACCACCAAGTTCCCATCAAGCCAACTGATGTATGGAAGACAACTTTCAAATCTAAAGAAGGTCTCTTTGAATAGTTGGTCATTCCCTTTGGCTTAACAAATGCACCGACCACTTTCATGAGGTTGATGGATAATATATTGAGACCCTTCACCAACTCTTTTTTGGTGGTATATTTGGATGACATCCTCATATTCAATAGAACTTGGGAGAAGCACATGCAACATATTCAGCGAGTGTTGAGCACTCTGTGGCAGTACAATTTGTATGCCAACTTGGAAAAATGTTCCTTTGGCATGAACATGGTCTAATAATTGGGCTACATTGTTGATGAGAATGGGGTACATGTGGATCCAGCTAATATTTAAGTCATCTGTGACTGGCCATCCCTGACCACACTAACCAAGCTTCATAGGTTCTTGGGACTTGCCAACTTCTACCGATGGTTCATGTTGGTATTCTCCCATATTGTATGGGCCCTCAGCCAAGTGACCAAGGGTAGTGGCAGAGAAAATTTTACGTGGGGGAAGGCACAACAATGAGAATTTGATGATATGAAGAATAGCTTGTGCTCAACACCAATACTCTCCTTACCCGATTTGCAACAACCATTCGAGATTGAGACTGATGTATTCGACTATGTTGTAGGTGCAAGTCTCACACAACACGGTCATTTGGTATCATACCATAGTGAGACACTCTCAGATACTGTATGGAAATATCCCACCTACGACAAGGAAATGCATTCCATTGTACAAGCCTATTGTCAATGGAAACATTACATTATGGGAAAGGAGACATTCATCCACACTAATCAAAAGTCTCTTCAATTCATATAGACACAAGGGAATTTGCAAAATGACTGCCATCAGAAGTGGTCCACCTACCTACAACAGTTCCATCTCAACATAATTTATAAGACATGGAGCACAAATCATGTCACTGACTGCCTCAGTCGACCTCCTATGGCTGCACTCACCATCGTGCTATAGTATTATGGGCATGAGACACTTGAGTGGACCTAACTCTATCAGCAAGATCCAGACTTCGTCACCACCTATCAGCTCTTGGGTACAGGCACAAATGCCTCTGATTTTCACATTCAAGATGAACTGTTATGCCAACTGGGCCATTTCTTTGTTCTTGCAAGCGAGTGTGCAAATATGATTGGGGAAGCTCACTACAGTCGGATGGCAGGAAACTTTGGCATGGAGAAAACTGTGGTCATTCTACAGAAACATTTTTATTGGCCAAAACTTCGAGAGGACGTGAACAAGTATATCCGATCTTGCACTTCTTGTGCCATTGCCAAGCCAACCATCAAGAAGCAAGGCTTATACACGCCTCTTCCTACTCCTGAGAATCCTTGGGAATCCATATTGATGGATTACAAGTCTTTCCTTCTGTCCACCAAGCAAGGAAATGATTGAGTATTTGTGGTGGTTGATCAGTTTTTGAAGATGACCATTATCAAATCCTACAAGAGGAGCATTACAATGGCATACACTACCAATATCTTCTTCGAATGAGTGTGGGTCCATTTTGGGATACCACGGACCATCATCTTTGATCAAGACAATAGATTCCTCAACACATTTTGGTCGAGTGTCTGGTCACTACTGGAAAACAAGCTCACTAAATCCACTTCCTTCCACCCTCAAACCAATGGCCAAACAGAGGTCATCAATCGAATGATTGTGAACATCCAAC
>ML781629.1:763539-774866 GCA_009831015.1 Picea engelmannii | reverse complement strand
TATGCTTTTAGTATATAAGTTATTTTATTTTGAGCTAACTTTCAGGTGCTTGGTTGAAGTGGTAAAATCAACATGTCTAACTAGGAGCTTTCAAATGTGTCAATTAATAGGTAAAACATCTTTCTCCTTTGAGCTCAATAACATACTTGCAATGGTATAAGGTATTGGAAATTACCCAAAGTGACCCAATAATTTTCATAAGTGTGTCTAGGCCTTATTATTACATAAGAATCTCATTGTCCATTGCAACACTAATTATGGCTCACAAAGTTTCTAAATTTTACTTTCAAAACCCTCAAAATGTCCAAATCTTGAGAAATTACCTTCATATAGTCAATTGGAATATTTGTTGCACCCATAGAGATTGGGGTGGGATGGGAATCCTTGGAACTAACACATGCTTGTGCTCTATGGGTCAAATGGGTTAGTTGATACTTTAAATGAAATGGCATACTTGGGAGGTGCTTTTATGTGATTGTATCTTTTAGAGCTCCTTTTGGGAAGAAGAATTATAAACAATGACTTCAGAAACCTTAATTTTCACCCTCATTATGGTCAAAATTAAATGAAATTTTGTTGCATAGAGCATTGAAAAAACGTGGAAGGTTGTTAAGATCTTCCTAAATTTGAAAGGAAATGGATTTAAATCTGACCTCAGTTTCAATTAGCATCTTATTTGGAGATTTCACATCCTCCTTCACAAAGGAAATACTCTAATTGAATTACTAGGGGTCCCATCTCTATTTTTTTTAATAAGAAGAATTATAACTATAAAAAAGAAGAACTATAACTATAAGTGACATATTTGACTCTCAAACCAAATATTCTCTCCCTTGGATTGAGTTGAAGGATCACTTTAGACTTTCCAAACACTATTAGGGTGACTTGGGATCATTTTTAAAAGTTCATTTTGGACTCTCCCCTATTAAAGTTGCAAGGGATTCAATATCACAACTATTGGTTGAAGTGGAATTGGAATCAATCCAAGGCCTCCAAAAAAAACATGAAGTAGTTAATTAATATAGGTGGTTGTGTCATATACTTGTTTTGGATTCTTAACTTAATATATTTTAGAGGCTTAAAGGTAATAAATCCACATGTATCTCTCATAAGAGGCGTGTGGAAACCTTATATAGAGATATAAAAATGTCCTTTGTTTAGTCCCTTATCTTGAATGGGCCTGTTATAGGCCATATATTTGTCCATGTTGGAATTGCCTAGCTCCTATTCCACTTCTATCATGAACCAAAAATCTTTAAACATTTTTTGTTAGTTTTGTCACTTTGCTTGGAAGTCAATAAAAATGGGCATCTAGAATGGTTGGAGGATATCGATACACGAGTTATATCCCTACCTATATAGGTATGTGGAGACAACATAAAAAGTAAAGGCTAAAATAAGAACTATATAGGCACTTTTAGAGTGTTTCAACAATGACATCGGGGTGAAATAGGGTTTCCCCCTCTCTCCACATTGTTTAGTTTTTAAATAGTAAACTGTAGAAATGGATAAACAATTAAGGTGGGGGAAGGGTGAACATAGTTGGGATTATCATAAATATGTTGTTGTATGTATATGTTGTGATGCTAACAACTAGGACACTATGTAGTCGATAGAATCACCTTGAGGCCCTAGAGTCCCTTTTGCATGGATATTGGGATGAAGGCGGGTGTGAGAAACAATAAGATAATATCCTTATAGTATCCTTATTACTAAATAAGAGAACAAAAGAACCGCAAATCAACATCGAAGCTAAGATACTAGAGATAACCCAAAATTATAAATATCTAAGATTAGATTTGAATGAGAATATAAAGTGGGATGCATGCAAAAGGAAAACACTACAAGGAGGGTGGAAGGCATTATCCCCACTACAAAATACATGTAAGATAATAGATTTTGAACACTAGAAAATGGTGTGCCCCTTCTTTCAAATGCGCATAACCTCAAAACTCCTTTATGGATGTGAACCTTATGGAGTGAGTACAAAAACACTTGATAAGAAGTTGTCTAAGACTTAAGAACACCACCCCTTATAAGATACTCATAGTTGAAATAAGAATTTACGTAATAGGAGTGTAGGCATTGAGAAATTGATTATGTACAGACATAAAATGCAACCATGGACATTGACAAGATTCTAGTTAAAATCAACCAAAATGATCTAAAAAGAAGGAAGAAAACATGGGACTAACAATGGAGGGAATGGTTTGAAGAGTGGGATATAGAAGAAGAAAGGTGCCCATTGGATTAGAAGGCATTGAAAATTCATGCACATGTTAGGAAAAGGGGAAATGGAGAAAACATTCCAAAAGAAAACAACAATATTACCTAGATAACTTCAATGGACAAAGAAAACAACAATATTACCTAGATAACTTCAATGGACACGAGGGATCAAAGAAAAAATTGTTTGAAGTTTAACATCATATGGTGCAACAAACTAATAATAGCACAACTATGACCAACTCACATAGGTTGAGATGAAAACTAGGGAGATGGGAATAACAAAAGAAGTCGTGGGAGGAAAGGTCATGTTGAGTATGTGAAAATGGGGAGGTAGAAAGTGAGAAACACTTTCTCCTACACTATGAAACATACTCGCAAATAAAGGAGGGGTTGAATTTACATATGACACTCAAAATCAACGTTTCAACAGGATCTAGTGAGAGGTACATTGATTTGGATGATAAAATGAATCTTAGGGATGATTTTAGGGGCTCAATTTCGCTAATGGGTTAATTTTCTATGGCTTTTCCCAAAAAACGTTTCGTCGTTCTAAAAAAGATTCGCCCAAATTCTATACGATAAAATTATTTTACCTTTAAAATTACTAAAATTTTATACAAACTATATAAAATCATTAGAAATTTGAATATTTTTACAAAAAAAACGCCAAACATTTTATAGTTGGCATATGAAGGATTAGTATGATTCGTCGAGGTTTCTACATTTTAAAATAAATTTCCATCCTTAAAATCAACCTTGAAAATGATGTTAGAAAATGGACGCTAATTGAGACTGGAGTCAACGACACAACTAGTCCTTGATGTAGAGCAAAAGGGACCCAACTTAATTGAGTAGTCCAAGTCCATTATTTGGAACATAGCATTACATGACTAGATCTAGTTATGACAATTTCTTGCATTGTTATCTTTGAAATTGGTGCACAATGAACTTTGTTGTACCATATAGCCATTCAATCTCGTGGACAATTTAATAAAACTAATGATATCTATCTATGTATCTAGGAATGGATCTCAAAATCTTGTAACCAACTTCCCTTTCTCCCCTCTTATGGAAATATGTTTTTTCAAGGGACAAATTAACTTAGATCTTTAAGTTCCATGTTGCTTCGCAACCCCTATGAGGAATAACAAAGAAAGAATAAAATTCTATCTTATTTTATCAAAACTTAGTGGATGATATTTTTTTTTTGGATGAATAGAACATTAATTTGTGTCAATATTTCATCACATATTATAAGATAGGTCAAAAAGTAAAGGTAGATATGACACTCTTATGTGAATTCCTAAAACATTAGGAAGAGTGCTTTGCATCATGAGCAAAGAGCGAGTTCGCGTTATTACTAAAGTTGTCAGAATTTGGAGACATTTATAGAAGGAGTCAGAGATTCAATTCCTTTGGAGTTCCAAATGAATTTTTGGAGGATCTTTGTTGATTCAAATTTGGAAAAAAACCTTTAAAACCCAAAATTCAGAGGCATTGTCAAGGTGAACCTCGGATCATGCTTTCATAACCGGAAATAAAATCCTTTTTCTACAACAGTAACTTACTGCCCACCCAGGAATCGAACTTGCAATCACCTGAACCAATAAGTTATGGAAGCAGGCCTGGACTTTGAGGTCCTACAGCCTGTATTTTCATTTTGAGAACGTTTTTGACGGTTGGATTTAAATGCAAAACGTATAAAATGAAGTTCAGTTTAAATTAGAAACTGTAATTTTGACGTACGTCTGTGTATTTTGATAAACTGTCAAAAACTTTTGGAAGACATTAATATGAAATACATGAAAGCGGCGGATTGAAGAAAAAATTCTCCAGAAGTTTGTAATATCTTCTAATACGAAATATTACTTTGAAAGTTTTCCATAGGCAGGAGATGCCGATAGCTGTGGGTTCTCATTAAAACTTAAAATAATACGAAACATAACTTTAGCCGATAGCGGTGGGTTCTCATAAAACTTAAAATAACAATACAGAGAGTATAAATAGGATCAATTAGATACCTCCTGTTATAGAAGATGCTCCCATGGCCTAATGGATAAGGCGTCTGACTTCTAATCAGGCGATTGTGGGTTCGAATCCCACTGGGAGTGTTAACGGTAAATTAATTATTTCTTTCTCGGATTTTGTGATGTCTGTTAAGACTTTTTCGTTTTGTTGAATGCTGAGTCTTTTCATATCGATATTTAATGGAGTTGAAGGTTAATGTTAAATAGGAGGATTATGTGTGTTCGTCTAAACTCTGGAAAAACCTCTCGTCCACACAGACACAAACATTGAGACGTTTTGCTTGGCTGGGCTTGGCTTATCTTAGAAGATAGAGATATAGCATTGGTGATAGTTAGTTAGATCCTTGCTTTTAAGCCTATAAGGAAACTAATTCTTGTGTTACTCAATGTACGTTCATTAGCCACACTAAGTAGATAGCTGGAAGGAAAAAAATTACAAGCCAAAGGATCACCACAAGTATTGATTTGTAAAACAAAAATAATCCTTATGAGTTAATCTAGTATACTTAGCTTGTAAATAACCAAATAGTTAAGAGTCAAAGGTTCCAGTCTCGTCCCTCGTCCATGGCAAGTGCATAGAATTTTTCTAGCAAATGTAAAGAACAATTTTTTATTTTTTTTTAAATCCAAAGGAATCAGTGATTGGTCAGGATTACCTAGGCGAGGCCTAAGTTCAAATCTTGTTAGTTGCCATAATAACTTTTAGGCTAGTGCCAACTACTCTCAAGCCAATGCCAAGAACATTACCAAATGAGAAGAAACCATGCCAGTTGAGATTCCCTTGTGAAAAAGCATAGTATCGAAGTGCATCTAGAGTGTAGAACAATGTAGAGGATAAGAAAGCCATCTAAAGGATCTTTGATTAGGACAAAAGGTTTATGACAGAGTTTGTCCTTGAGAAGATTCAAGAAGATGTTGTGCTAGGGAGGTTGGAGGGAACCTCATTAGAAACAAAATTGGAATAGTAATTGATCTATAAACCACTGTGGATATTCCACTAGAACAATTTGTCACAACAAATCTGATAAATAAGATTGAAATCTACACTATGAAGGTTAAATTTCTTTAGATTCTAGAATCTTTAGTTATTGATTTTCTGCTTATGCATAAAATAGATCAAATGTGGAAATAGAGAACAGTAAAATACAATCACACACCATGCAAAAAATAACACAAAGATTTGCTCCTGGAAACCCTTACGGGAGAAAACCCAGCAAGAAGTTGAGCTTTCTCTGCTCTCTTTTCTCTGGTATGGAAATAATCCAAGTACAAAGGAGAAGGCACTCTCTATGGAGTTACTAGAGACCTATGGCCTATTAAGATGTTATAGAATATTAACCCCCTCTTTTATGCTCTCTAATTTCCGACTCCCAGTTGTTCTTTTCTGCTATGGAACAAAATGCAATAACATAAAATGGGACCCCTTCTCCTCCTAGAGACTTGGTATTTAACATAGTCTAATAGCCATTTAAGGGTAGGGTTTTGACTTCCTCAACACTCAATTGTGATAGGGTTTTGGACCTTGTAGAATCTTCTTGAAATGACATATGCGTCTAGACCCATATGCATGAGTAACAAGGGCTGGTGTGGCATCCTCTCGTACCATGGTGGTCAACATAGTAGGTCAACTTGCGAGAGACATAACTTTTGCATATGATCTCTGATTAATGCAATTTTTGCACCATTGGGAAGGTATCAACATGTAGAATAGTGCGAGGACCATGTAGAATAGTGCGAGGAGGGTACAAGTTATTGCTAGGAAATTTTTGACCCCAAAAAATGTTGCTTGATACCTCAAAATGGATCTGGAAGGTTTCAAACCCCAATTTTCCAAACTAGAACATGCCATTAAAGTGATCCTCCAAGTTGATTCCTCCAATTTTTTCAACTCTGAAAGCATCGAGACAGATGAAAAATAATGTAATGATCCAGTCCAGATCATACCTCTCCATTTAGGGAGGATTTTGGTCTCCAAAAGCTTTATTAAATGAGGCGATGACATTTTTCCTCTATGTAATACCCCAAGGTTGAGCCCAGTTGAAATTGTAAATATGTTTTATAGGCTGGTGAGAAAAGTGATTATAAGCTAAGAGGCTTATGTGTTGAATTAGGCTAGAGAGCCTAGATGCTAAAGGCCAATGAGCCTATTTTTGTATATGTAAACACTCATATCATTAATATAATACATCGTTGCGTGTAGACTGACCACGATAAACGAGTACGAGGGACTAAACTCCACTAGGAAGGGAAAGGGAGGGCTAAGATCCTAGGAAATGAGCTAATCTAGAGGGATTATCTCGAAGGGAATATAATAATATTATTCCTAAAGACTATGGTGAGGATGATTATTTTATCCTAAGTTCTTATGGGAAGGTGAATGAATCATAAGTGGAGAGAAACAAGCTCTAGGAAAGCCATGTGTCATCAAGGGTGCATGGAAATATATGTGGAGGAAATTAGTCTATTTTGGATCCTTCCCCATTCACCAACGCATTGACGCACACAGCCATGGACTCCATCAGTCGAACCTCTCCATGCCTCACGCACACCTTCAGTAATGATCCCGTACATTTCCTATTATGTACAACACACCTGTACCTTGCCTGAGTCATGTTGTTCCTTACCTGAATGTTGTTTCTTCCAACATAGTTCCTTGCCTGCACGTGGTTGTTTCCATTACCTGTTCTATACCGGAACTTTGTTGCAGCCATCACCCATACTTGGTTGACTTAACAACTAGACATAAGAAGTAGGTTTTCAGGCTTGTGTGTTTGAAGAGGTGGGTTGCCAGTCCCATGGATTGAAGAGGTGGGTTTTCAGGCCCGTGATAAATTCTCTCCAGGTGAGAGAATTGTTGGGGAAGTGATTTCCTGAGGAAGCCCAACTGCACCTACAATGCTCGGAGACTTCCTGTCTAGTATGTTGTTGAAGCCCTAAAAGGGAAGTGTGGCAGCCGAAGGACTATTGAGCAGAGAAGGGGCACAATTCCTGGGGTGGGACATACATGTGGGGAATGAGAGGTTGTAGCCTGTTAGTGTGAGTTGGCACCTGGGACAAAATCCTTCCCGTTGAATGTGTAATCTTCTGATTGTCTCAACCGAGTTAGGAATCCATTTACCCGGGTGGATTTTAGTCCTAGCTCGAGGGTGACCTACTGCTAAGAGTTGTAAGTAGCGTGGTCTAAGGCTTGGAGGATTGTGGAAGGTTTGCAAATAGTTGGTGGTATTCTATAAAAAGATAAGTATCAATTAAATGCTCATTACATGTTGTGTATTTATACATGTCTTTATATTTATGAGTATTTCCTATGTATGATGTATGTATAGGATTATTTTTATTTTCGCATGAATCTATGTATTAGCATGATGTATTTGTTTTCTTAAGTTTTATATATTTGAAGTTCCACAATATTTTCTATCTGGCATAGCCCAACAGGTCTATGGTTGGGTATGTTACATGTTAGAGCATGAAAGTTAGTAAGGTGGAATGACCCTGCCTTGGGTGGCTGGGTATGTTACAATTTGGTATCAGAGCTCCAGTTTTCAACACTGAGTCTGGATGGGCCGTGTAAGTGGAAATTGAATCAAAATTTTCAGAGAGAATTGTTATCGAAAGGGACAAAATTCAAGTTTCAGAGTATCCATGAGTGCCAAGAGGGAGCTGAGAGAACACCTTAATTGTGTTTGCAAACTCAGGAGGCGTAGCAGTTCGGAAAACCACAGTGGTCATAAGATCTGTTCAGAAGGGGACCGAAGCCTTCACAGGCGTCAGATCTGGGTAAGGAGCGCAATGGTTAACCTCTCGAGTCCTTCACACTTCATTTATTCAGAAATTTTTAAGTCTTTGATAGAAAGGAGGAAAAATCCTCGAAGCTCCAAAGTCTCGAAGTGAATCTACAACGAAGATCGTTTGGGAGAAGGCAGGTTGTTATATCCCCAAGTGGTTCGACAGTTCGACACTATGAGGAAATTTGTTTGTGATTGCACGGAGAGAAGAGTTCCACGAAGTCTTGAAGTCTATAACCAATCTGGATCGTTCATGTTTGGGGACACGTGTCCTAAGATTAGAAAATGTTGGAAATTTCGACATTCGACAGTTTGGGGATGGGGTGGTGATCAACAATGAAAACCTCTGAAGTCAGAAGCCCCAAAGCGTTCGAGTCCCAAAAATCTAGAGAAGCACAGTTCAAAAGTTCGACATTCAGGAGATTTGTAATGTTATGTTGTGAAGTCTCTTGAAACCCAAAGTCCTGAAGCTTCATAGAGTAACAGTTCAAGAGTCTGCCAGTTTGGAGTTCAGGTTATTTAAAGTGTTCTAGTGTGAAATCCTATGAAGCCCGAAGTTATGAAGTCCTGGAGTGACGTAGTCCCAAAGCTCTGGGGAGCACGTGTTCAAAAGTTTGGCATTCGCGAGTTATAAAGTATGTTGGTGTGGAATCTCCTGAAGCTCGAAGTGCCGAAGTACCGGAGCGTCAGAGTGACGTGACATGGACCTGTCCGGGAGTTCGAAAGTTCGACATTCGAGAGTTTTTAAGGGATCTGATGTGAAATCTTACGAGCCTAGAGCCCGAAGTTCCAAAGTCACAGAGCGACTGAGTGGCATAGTCTGTTGACGTCACCTAGGGTGACATGTACCCACTTGATGCTTTCCATGTGTCATCTTGTTTCATGTTTTTCACAGACCAATGGTACCAATTGGAGATTGACACGTGTCACCCATAGATTGGACCATGTGTCACCCATAGATTGGACCATGTGTCCTCTCCATATTTATGCCATGTATTACCCTGGTGTGTAGTTGCTAATGCAACTCCAGAAGTTTGGAGATTCAACACCCAGGGATATGGGAGTATGTTGTTGCAAGAACCTGTGAAGTCTAAAGCTCTAGAGCACTAGAGTAGCGATGCTCCTAAGAGCCTCTCCTGGAATTCACCAGTTCGACGTTCAGAGGGAAGGTTGTGTGGTATATACAGAACCTTCGAAGCCTGAAGTTCCAAAGCACCGTAGCCCAAAGCTCCGAAGAAGGGTTTGTTTATAATTTTTCCATTTCAGAATTCGGGGAAAATCTAGTGTGATGCAGGTAAAACCCCCGAAGCCTGAATTTCTGGAGCCCCAAAGTCCTGAAGCTCCGGATAAGCACATATCAACTAAGATCTTGGTCATAGCCCTTGGTCATATGAGACTTCAGACAAATTAAAGAGGGGCTAGTGCCTGAATTGATGTTTTCAAAGACAAAAATGGGTTAGTAGAAGGAGTCTGTGGGATTCTGATTTGTACAGACATGCACTTAAAAATGCAAATAAGGCCTATGTACTTTATGAGAGGATCCAACACGGGTCCAAGATCCAATTTGTCTCTAAAGAAGAAGAACAATTGTACAGAGATTACCTCCCAAGAAGGACAATTTTCAAATATACATAAGTTTCTGCTCAAAACTCAGAATTGAGCATATAACCAGTCATTGGAAATATCTTGTAAAGTGGTATATAACTACTCACTCAAAAAGTTGACCTAGGTAGAATTGTTTTAGGAAAATGAAAAGAAATAATTCTGATGTATTATGGAACCATAATTGAGCATAATTTCCTGAATTTGTTAAAGCAATCAACATAACAAAGTTTTGTTGGCTGCACATTTTACAGAGTTAACAACTGCTAGATCATATTAGGATTCTCATAGAGTGCAGAATCATGGAAGATAGAAAAGGGGCTTACATCCAGAAATATGAGGTTAGAGGGATGGATGTCCATATGGGTAATGAAGGTACAAACTCAAATGGACCTATAGAAGGAAAGGATGAAAGATTGAATTTGGTAGAGACCGTTAAAAATTTGCGTAAGGATGTCCAAAGTCAAAAAGATAATAATGTAAGGCTTATGAAATCCAAGGAGAAGCAGGATGACTTCAACATAAAGTTAATAAAGATATTGGATAGACTTGAAAATAAATTGGATAAGGAAAATGGCTCAAGCAAATCAAGAAGTCACAAGTCTCCTGATGAGAAAGGAAGAACATGAAGTGTTAGTAGAAATCACCATCGCTCCCCAAGGCATTCCTCTAGGAGAGAACAAAATAGATCATTTCCATCCCCTGTTAGGAAGCATAAGAAGAGGTATGGGGTGGATGGGCTACAACGAGAAATTAACAAGATCAAACCTCCTACGTTTGAAGGTGAGCACAAGAAGGATGAAGATGAAGAGACATGGATGCTAGACATGAGAAAGTATTTTCAATAACATAATGATTCTTCACATGTAGAAGGAAGAATTGTTATCTATCAACTCAAGGGAAATGAATCCATGTGGTGGGACCAACTTGTGTATGTACAAAATATTAAAGAGAAAAACGTTACTTGGAAGGAATTCAAGAAGTATTTTCAAAAGAAATACTTGACTAAGAGATATTATGAAAATGAATGAGTTGTTTGAACTCAATCTTGGGAGTATGACCATTAATGAATATGAAATAAGGTTTTTATAACTGTTAAAGTATGTCTCCTTCATCAAGGATGAGATAGTTAAGATTCATAGGTATTTGAGTGGGATTCCACCATTCATCAGTGACAATATACAATATGATGATTGTTGGGCTCCAAAAATGTCATACAAATATCACTCATTACCATACATTTTTCACCTATGCTTCCATTTCATCACTCATTATTCACTACCATGTCACTTCATTTTCCCTATTATTCACCATTAATGGGTCTCATTTATATTTTCCAAACATTATTTATTTTCAAGCATTTTTAAGAGAAATTCTTGATTAAAAATTAGAAAATAAATTTTACTTCATATATGGAAAGTGGATTGTTTGTTAACATGTGTAGGTACAAAAGAAGCTTCATAGGCACCTTTATGTGGCACTCTATGTTCAAATTCAAATTTGAGGAGATTATTGAGAAGATCATGGAGGATATCACGGAAGAGATCATGGACCTCATGGAGAATATCATGGAGGATAGGGTTATGTGTCTAGATGGTTGAGAGATGCATGGAACTAAAGAGAGATTAGTGGATCACATTTATGAGTTTGTTATCATAGCTCTTGTATAAATAGGAGTGTTACC
>ML781629.1:715244-763428 GCA_009831015.1 Picea engelmannii | reverse complement strand
GATGAATATGTTCTTGTAAGGGAACTTTAAGATCTCAGACATATTAGGAATCTTTCTAGATCTATATATTTTAGGTAGCGCTTCTAAGTTTACCTTCCCGGGTTGACATTAAATAAACTCTGATTGACATCATCAATTAGAACTAAACAATGATCCCAAAACTTTGGAGGAGACCATAAGGCAAGATAAATGGCTATATAATCAATATAAAGGAAAGACAACTTTCCAAAAAGATTGGGAAGACAAGAAGAAGTACAATATGGAACAAAGGAAGAAGGGGAATAAGCGACTATTATTTAGAAACAGTCCTTAAGGAAAACCAGCTTCTAGAGAGCCCAGAACGATTGAGACATGAAGGAAAAGGCCAAGGAAACCACCTATTCAATGTTGGGGTTGTAAGGGAGATCATAAGTATAGATATTGTCCTCACCTAAGTGAAAAACAGAGATTTTTTCACCATGTAAAAAAATCTGAAACAATGGAGGACATGGGTAGGAAGGTACCCAGGATCTATCCAGCCCTAAACAACAAGCAAGCTGAATTTCAGTCACACATGAATGAAGTGGAAGGTATGATAAAAAACCAAACCATTGCAATTTTAATTGAATAAGGAGCTAGTCATAGTTATATAGATCTTAAGATGGTGGGAAGATTTCATTTTCCAATAAGAAAGCATGGAAAATCTTGGGTGGTGCAGCTAGCTACCGGAGCCAAAAGAAACGTTAATGAGATAGTTAAGTCATGCCTAGTGGAAATGAATGGACTGAGAACCAGGGAAGATTTGAACATATTTCCTTTAGGTTCCTATGACTATCTAATTGGTATGGATTGGTTGGACCAACACCATGCTATCCTACACTATTATAATAAGGAATTTACTTGTTGGGATTAAGAAGGGAACCTAAGGAAATTTCAGGGAATTGCTAGGGAAGTAACTATCAAAGAAATCTTAGCATTGCAGCTGAAGAAATGTTACATAAAAGGATGTCAAATATTTGCATCTCATATGGAAGAAACAACTAAGGATAAGGTGTCAAATATTGAAGATTATGCAGTCATGAAAGAGTTTGAGGATGTATTCAAAGAAATACCAGGATTATCCCCTAAAAGAGATATTGACTTCTATTTAAATCTAATTCCTGGAGCAACTCCAGTATCCAAGACCCCTTACAGGATGAGTACACCATAATTAAAGGAGTTGCAGATGCAACTTGAAGAGCTTATGAAGAAGGGGTATATACGCCCAAGTGTGTCACCTTGGAGTGCTCCAGTTTTATTTTTTAAGAAAAAGGATGGAACATTGAGACTTTGTATTGAATTTAGGAAGTTGAACAAAGTAACTGTAAAGAATAAGTATCATTTTCCAAGGATCGATGACCTCTTTGATCAGTTGAAGAATGCAAAAATATTCTTCAAGATTGATCTCAGGTCAAGTTATCATCAGGTAAGAATTAAAGATGAATACATCAACAAGACTTCTTTCAGAAGAAGGTATGGTAATTATGAGTTCACAGTGGTGCCATTTAGGTTATCAAATGCACCAACTATCTTCATGTGTTTAATGAATGGTATTTTTAGAGAATACTTAGTTAAGTTTTCCATTGTCTTTTTGGATGAAATTATTATATATTCTAAGTCGGAAGAAGAGCATGATAAACACTTGAAGATGGTATTACAAGTATCAAGGGAGAATTAGTTGTATTCCAAATTGGGCAAGTGCTCATTTTATCAAAACAAAATTCATTGCTTGGGGCATATCATATCATAGGAAGGGATTGTTGGAAGATTGGTTGTTGTCATTGATGTCAACCCTAGTCATGGGTTTTGGACTGCAAGATTGATGAAGGTATTTGGACATGAAGGAAAATGCACATGTATATACAAGACACATGGATGGATAGTATACATCATGTTGTTTCCGGTGGTATGTGGAACGTCATGTGGATCCTCATGGTTGAGGAGAAATGAATTTTTGAACATGACAAAGTGAATTGAAGAAGGAAGTACATGTAGGCCCTGAAGATAATTAAAGAAAAGAATTACAAAATAAGAAAGTGTCAGGCCGGCCCTAATGTAAAAAGAAAGTGAAATAAATGGTATAAATAAATATCATTATACATTCATTTGATAAACAAGTCAAATTTCAAAGGAAATCAGAAGTAAAGAAGGCTAGATTTCAAGGGAGGATGAAGCCTTTTGGTGATGTGTTCTAAGGTATGTTATTTTCAGATCATCTTACCATTTTCGCTCTAACATTTTTTCTAGAACGATTCAGATGGTGAAATTGCTATGGTATTGAGAATACATATCAAGGTACTTGTGGTAAAAGTTTCAGCTCTTGATTCTCTATAATTATGGATATACACTCTGTGGAAGATAGGGTTTTTGACCAGTCCTGAAGCTAGTCAATAAACAAGTGTTCCGGTTAAAACAATCATAACTTATTCATAGAGAATCCAAATGAAGTGGGAGAAATTGAATTGGGAAAAGCACAGACTTTAGTTTCGTGTGTGAGAGTTTCATAATCTGATGTTAAATATTGAGCATGGGGCATTCTGTACAAGTTCGGTCTCCTAAATAAACCAGAATTGAACAAGGTCTACCATTCTCTCTATAACTTGTTTTTGAGGAGGATTCAAGGAGTGAAACTTGGAGAAGTTTCAGAGAATAAATTGAGTAATATTATCTACAGGATTAGAGTATTCCAAGAATTGAATAATTGCAGAAATTGAAGAAGTATCAGGAAGCATTATCAAGTTCTATGTGATGGTTGGTTGATGGTGATGATTTAATGTGAAATTTTATTATTTCTCATATATTCTTGGGTGGAAGGAAGGGTCAAGTATGGAGAGTTCAACTCTCTATTGATATTGGAGGATTGTATATTCATTTTGAAGGTTTATCCCTCCCTTTACATTTGGAAGATGTAGCTACCTTTGGAAGTCATTACTTTCCTTGAACAATAACTATTGATTATTTCTCATATATTGTGCATGGTGTATTGTGGTGTATTGGTGTAACTCTTATACTGTTGTTCATTTCTCATTGGATATAATTGAATGGTTTAAGTATAAGTTGAAAAAGGTTTTAAATTGTACTTGATACTGATTCACCCCCTTCTTAGTATCAACAATTGGTATCAGAGCAGGTTACCTTCACTACAGTTTAACCAACAGAAGGAAGATCCTATGCAAAAATGGAAGACACCATTCCAAATGGGATTACACCATTTGATGGAAGCAATTTTGAATACTGGAGTAATAGAATGGAAACTTACTTGAAATCTCTTGGGGCAGATGTTTGGTTCTCAGTTGCTTCAGGATACAATGCTTTGAAGAAACCAACGACTGCATCTCAGAAGGAAGCAAAAAGGAACAACAAATTGGCAATAGATACCATCCTGGATGGATTGAGAGATTTAGTAAAATCCAAGGTGGGATCATGTTCATCAACAAAAGAGATTTGGGACAAGCTACAAGACCTTTAAGCAAGGGAAGAAGCAATAGAAGAAGAATAAGTTGAAGCAAATTACAACATCTCATATTTAAAAGAAAAAAATAGGGGTCAGTTCTTTTGCTTTAATTGTGAAGGTGTAGGACATGTTGAATTTGAATGTCCTCATCCAAGGATTGAAAGAGATGAAACTAAATAAGAAAATTCCAATGAAAAAGAAGAAAATAATGAAGCAAAAATGATTCAACAAGAAGATGAGAATCTTAAAAAATTGAAGCATGTTGAGATTGAAAATAGCAAGCTCAAAGACACATGTAGAAAACTAAGAAGTGAATTGGGTAGTTATGAAAAGACAATTGTAAGCTTGAAGAAACAATTAGAAGACTTTGAGAAACTAAGAGAAGAAACCATTTCCTTGAAAACTCTACTCGAAGAAGCAAGAAGAATAGGAGAAGTAAAGAAGGTCCAAATGATGAAGAAAGAAGAAGATTGTGAGAAACTTGAACAAGAAGTTGTCTCATTGAGGAAGATCTTAAGAAACTCTCAAGTGCCAAAAGACTTAACACATATTGGATGGATGGTGAAACTTCATACAAAGAAGATGCAAATACAAACAAGAAGGTTGAAGAAAGAGCTACACAGATAGTTGATGAGAAGTGGACCATGATACCAGAAAGAATGAATGATTACAGAAGAGATGAATATCCAAGAAGACCTCCTACCTTCAAGAATCAAAGAAGATTCAATCAATATGAAGGAAACTACAAAAGAGTAGATCATGAACCTAGATGGACTACATCACAAAGAAGGCCATTTACTCCAAGGTATCAAAATTTCTTTCCTGGTCATTGTTATACTTGCAAAAATTTTGGACATAAGGCAATTAATTGCAGAATCAATGAAAGGAACAAATACGCAAGAAACATGAATAGTATAAATAGAATATATGGAAATTATCATGGATTTGTCAACAAAAGTTATAATTCATTTTCCCCATTGATGGACAAAAATATTGTATTCTAAAAATGTAATTATCTTGGACACAAAGCACGAGATTGTAGATATATGAATGAAGATGTCTCTATGCCAACCATAGTATGGAGAGAGAAAGAAATTCCAAACAATGAAGATTGTCGAATAGCATTAACCAATGAAGAATGTAAAGAAGAAGATGAATGGTACATAGATAGTGTATGTTCTTCACACATGACTGAGGATCAAGACAAATTCATCAGCTTGAAGATAAAGGGTGGAAATGTTGCATTTGGAGATGACTCATCTGCCAAAATACTTGGAGAAGGTGTAGTAGAACTTGGAAGAAAAAATGTAAAAGAAAATAATTTCTTATTGGTTGAAGACTTGAAGCATAATCTACTCAGTGTTAGTAAAATGTGTGATCAAGAATACACTCTTACGTTTGACTCCCGAAAATGTAAAATCAGAGAAAATAACTCAGGAAGATTGGTTGCAGCTGCAACAAGAAGACCAAACAACATATACATTCTAGACATGAAGAAGAGAGAGAAGAAAAAAACCACACAAAATTATTGCAAGGAAGAAAAAGTCCCAAAGACCAAAAATAAGGATGAAGTATTGTTCAGTGCCACATGTTCAGGGGGAGCAACCCCAAAGAAGAAGGTTACCTTTTGCCATTAAACTCAGGGGGAGAAGCCCTACCCTTTGCCATTGATGTCAAAGGGGGAGAGAAATTGGGATCATGATGATAGGGGGAGAATGAGTGTTGCCATCAATGACAAAGGGGGATATTGTTGGAAGATTGGTTGCTGTCATTGATGTCAACCCTAGTCATGGGTTTTGGACCACAAGATTGATGAAGGTATTTGGACATGAAGAAAAATGCACATGTAGATACAAGACCCATGGATGTATAGTATACGTCATGCTGTTTCCAGTGGTATGTGTCACATCACGTGGATCTTCATGGTTGAGGAGAAATGAATTTTTAAAGATGACAAAGTGAATTGAAGAAGGAAGTACATGTAGGCCCTAAAGATAATTAAAGAAAATAATTACAAAATAAGAAAGTGTCAGGTCAGCCCTAATGTTAAAAGGAAGTGACATAAATGGTATAAATAAATATCATTATACATTCATTTGATACACAAGCCAAATTTTAGAGGAAATCAGAAGTAAAGAAGGCCGGATTTCAAGGGAGGATGAGGTCTTTTGGTGATGTGTTCTAAGGTATGTTATTTTCAGGTCATCTTACCATTTTCGCTATAACTATTTTTCTAGAATGATTCAGATGGTGAAATTGCTATGGTATTGAGAAAACATATAAAGGTACCTGTGGTAAAAGTTTCATCGCTTTATTCTCTATAATTATGGAGATACACTATGTGGAAGATATGATTTTTTACCAGTCCTGAAGCTAGTCAATAAACAAGTGTTTCGGGTAAAACAGTCATAACTTCTTCATAGAGAATACAAATTAAGTGGGACAAATTGCATTGGAAAGAGTACAGACTTTAGTTTCTCTCTATAAATTCTTTTTTGGGAGGATTAAAGGAGTGAAACTTGGAGAAGTTTCAGAGAATAAATTGAGTAATATTATCTACAGGATCAATGTATTCAAAGAATTGAATAATTGCAGAAATTGAAGAAGTCTCAGGAAGCATTATCAGGTTCTATGTGATGGTTGGTTGATGGTGATGATTTAATGTGGAGTTTTATTATCTCTCATATATTCTTGGGTGGAAGGAAGGGCCAAGGATGGAGAGTTCAAATCTCTCTTGATATTGAAAGATTGTATCTTCCTCTTGGAGGTTTATCCCTCCCTTTACATTTGGAAGTTGTAGCTACCTTTAAGAATTGCAGATCCAAATGAAGACTTCATTGTATGCACACATGTGTGTAAAGAAGGACTTGGTGGAGTCCTCAGTCAAAATGGGTATGTTGTATGTTATGAATCAAGGAAGTTGAAGGAGCATGAAAGTCATTATGCCACTCATGATTTGGAGATGGAAGCCATAGTGCATGCCTTGAATAAGTGGAGGCACTACCTCACGGAGAAAAGGTTCGAGATGAGGACATACCATAATGGTATGAAATATTTATTTGAACAACCAACTCTAAATGCCAGGCATAGCAGGTGGTTGAAATTTCTTAGTGAATATTATTTTGATATAAAGCATATCAAAGGGAAAGAGAACAAGCTAGTTGATGCAGTCAATAGAAGGGTGCATGAGTTGCACGATATAGCCATTAGCATGTACCAATAATATTTGAAAGACAAAATCTTAGATGCCGCAAAATCAGATTTTCAATACATGGAACTAATGGAAAAATTACAACAAGATAAGTTGTAGCAGAAAATTGAGGACTACATGTTGGGAAATGAAGAAGTTCTCATGTACAGAAGAAAAATTTATGTACCAAATTCCCAAGAATTGAAAAATATGATATTGATGGAAATGTATAATGTACCTTATGTTGGACACCCAGGGTATCAAAAAACTATTGCAGCAATCAAAAGTCAATATTATTGGTTAGGACTGATGAAAGAAGTTGCGGAGTACATTGCCAAATGTTTGGACTATCAAAAGGTCAAGGCTAATCATAGACACCCAATTGGGTTGTTGCAACCATTACCCACCCCTGAGTGGAAATGGGAAGTGGTAACAATGGATTTCATGACCAATCTTCTCAGAACAAGCAAGCAATAAGATTCTATCATGGTAGCAGTAGATAAGCTTACTAAAGCTTCCCATTTGATTCCAGTGAAGCTCACTCACAAGGCAACTAACATTGTTGATATTTGTATGAGGGAAATTGCTCGATTGCATGGTATACCCAAGAAAATTGTGTATGACAGAGATCCAAAGTTTACATCTAATTTATGGAAAGGATTATTTAAAGGATTTGGAACAAATCTGAATTTTAACACAACTTATCATCCAGAATCTGATGGGAAAACAGAGAGGGTGAATCAAGTGATTGAGGATATGTTGAGGATGTATGTGATGGATAAACTATCAAAATGGGAAGACTACCTACCCTTGGTATAGTTTGCTTATAATAATGGGTACCAAGCATCTCTAAAGATGAGCCCATTTGAGGCACTTTATTGAAGAAGGTACAACACACCAGTTAGTTGGGACAACCCAGTAGATAGAGCAGTGGTTGGGCCAGATTTACTTAGAGAAATGGAAGAGAAGATGTCAAAAAAAAAGTATAATTTAAAGGTTGATCAAGACAAGAAGAAAAATTGTGTTGATAAGGGAAGAATTCACAGGGATTTTAAAGTGGGTGTTCATGTATTATTGAAAGTTTAGGCCAAAAAAAGTTCCCGAAGTTGGGAAATTGTTGCAAGTTGGCAGCTCATTATTGTGGGTTGTTGGAAATCCTAGAGAGGATTAAGTATGTAGCTTGTATGCTTGCATTACCTGGATCAATGTCTATTCATAATGTATTCCATGTATCATTGCTCAAAAAGTATATACCTGATGTGAATCATGTTATTGATTGGAATGTGATTCAGGTGGAGCAAGAAGGCACTTTTCAGGTGCATTTGGTGTGCATATTGGATCAGAAGATCAATCATCTCTAGAATCGAGCCATAGATCTAGTAAAGGTCCAATGGACCTGGTACGATACTTAAGATGTAACTTGGGAGCATGAGGATTCTATGCAGGCAGAATACCTGCATCTTTTTTATAATTTTTGAAACTTTTGGTTGTATATGTGTATATATAATGTACTGAGGAAAGTGCATAAATAAGGGGAGGAGAATGTAATACCCCAAGGCCAAGCCTAGTTGAAATTGTAAATATGTTTTATAGGCTGGTGAGCCAAGTGATTATAGACTAGGGGGCTTATGTGTTGAGTTAGGCTAGAGATCCTAGATGCTAAAGGCTAGTGAGCCTATTTTTGTATATGTAAACACTCATATCCTTAATATAATACATCGTTGCGTGTAGAATGACCATGATAAAAGAGTATGAGGGACTAAAATACACTAGGAAGATAAAGGGAGGGCTAAGGGCTTAGGAAATGGGCTACGATAGAGGGATTATACTCCAAGGGAATATTATAATATTATTCCTAAATACTATGGTGAGGATAATTATTTTATCCTAAGTTCTTATGGGAAGGTGAATGAATCACAAGTGGAGAGAAACTTGCTCTAGGAGAGCCATGTGTCATCAAGGGAGCATGCAAATATATGTGGGGGAAATTAGTATGTTTGGGATCCTTCCTCATTCACCAATGCATTGACGCATGCAACCATGGACTCCATCAGTCAAACCTCTCCATGCCTCATGCACACCTTCAAAAATGATCCCGTACATTTCCTATTATGCATAGAGCACATGTACCTTGCCTGAGCCCTGTTGTTACTTACCTGAATGTTAGTGATGCCAACATAGTTCCTTTCCTGAGCATGGTTGTTTCCATTACCTATTCCATACCCAAAAATTTTTGCATCCATCACCCATACTTGGTTGACTTAAGAGCTAGACAGAAGAAGCAGGTTGTTAGGCCGGTGTGTTTGAAGAGACATGTCGTCAAGCCCGTGGATCAAAGGTGGGTTGTCAGGCCCATGAGAAACTTTCTCTAGGTGAGAGAATTGTTGGGGAAGTGATTTCTTGAGGGAGCCCAACTGCACCTATAGTGCTTAGAGACTTCATGTCTGGCCGGTTGCTAAAGACCTGGAAAGGAAGTGTGGCAGCCAAAGGACTGTTGAGCAGAGAAGGTGCACACTTCTTGGGGTGGGACATGCATGTGCAGAATGAGAGGTTGTAGGCTATTAGTGTGAGTTGGCACTTGGGATGAAAAATCCTTCATGTTGACTATGTAATATTCATGGTGTCTCATCCTAGTTAGGAATCCCTTTACCCGGGTGGAATTTAGTCCTAGCTCGGGGGTGGCCCACTGCTGAGAGTTGTAAGCAACGTGGTCTAAAGATGGGAGGATCGTGGAAGGTATGCACACAGTTTGTGGTCTTCTATAAAAATATAAGTATCAATTAAGTGCCCATTTGCATGCTATGTATTTATAGATGTCTTTATATTTATGAGTATTTCATGTGTATGTTGTATGTATAGGATTATTGTTATTTTTGCGTGAGTCTGTGTATTAGCATAATGTATTTGTCTTATTAAGTTTTATATATTTGAATTTATGCAAGATTTTTTGTGTGGCATATCCCAATAGGTCTATGGCTGGGTATGTTACATCTCAGAGCATGAAAGTTAGTAAGGTGACATGACCCAACCTTGGGTGGATGGGTATGTTACACTCTACCTTCTCCATGGCATACCACTTTTCTTTTCTTGGAACTTGTCCTTTCAACCCAACCTACCAAAGGTCATACTTCCCCTATCTTGTAGTTCTGGACCGCTTTTGCAAAATTGTGTCCTCTGCCAATTTTTCTTGAGCATCTGGTGCTAAATCCTCTATGGAAGGTAGGACCTTCTCCTCCTTCTAATTCAACATAGAAGGCTCATAGAGTTTGATATTCTCCACATTTACTACTAAGTAAATGAGCATGCATGGGGATTGATTGAGTTTGTAGGAATTATCTCCCACATTTTCCAATACCTCAAAAGGACCATGTTGCAGAGCCTTGATATTCTTACCTGGACCTTGTAGTCTTTCCTTTTCAACTGTAACCATACTTTGTCTCCCACTCTAAATGTTCTTTCTATTCTATGCTAGTCATGTTTGGCCTTGTACTTTTCTTGTGACTTCTTTAGTGTCTCCTATAGTTGCAAATGAATCTACTTGATCTTCTCAACAATTTTTTCTGCTTTTAATGCATCTCCTGTGATATCATTCCACACTCCTCCTTATTATCCATATGCAAAATCTAAGGATGAAGGTGGAAAATTTCCAAAGCAATTTTCAAAATATTACTTACTAGTAGAAGTGTGGACTACTCTATTATAAGAGTGTTGTATATAGATCACATTTTCATCCCAGGTGTTTATATGCTTCTGACTGTAACCCCTCAAAAAATACACCAAAGTCTCGTTGACTACTTTTGTTTTTCCATCTATCTATGGATGGAATGTTGTAAATATCTTGAGCTTAATGTCCATATTCTCCCACAATGTAGTCTATAAGACACTGAGAAATCTAGTGTCCCTATCTAAGATGATGCTCCTTGGTATCCCAAAGTGCACCCAGACATGTTCAAAGAGAAAGTTTGATACTTCTTGTCCCTTGATGGTATTTTTACAAGGAATGAGAATGCACATTTTTATGAACCTATAAAATACCACAAATAAATAGTCATGTCCCTCTCGCGTGGTTGGTAAACCACCCACAAAATCCATGGGAATGCTTTCTCGAGGCCTAATGGGTACTAGCAAGGGATGGTATAGACCTTGCTTCCTATTACTGGGCTTGTTGGTACAATAGAGTATAGATCCTCTAATATGCCATGCTACACCTTATGTAACATCCTCGGTTTTAATCCCTGCGAATTATAATGTAATTGTATAAATGTGAATTAGGTTAGTGAGTCAATGAGTTGGGGCGGAGAGCCCGTATTGATTTAATGTGGTCAGGAGATGAATTGTATATTATGTGCGGTGAATAATTAATAAAAGTAATAATTGTTGGCTTTGATAAAAAGATATGAAGAACGGTGGGGGGCTATGATTCCACAAACGTGAGGAGTCCAAGAGGGAATTATTCATGGGTATTAATTAAACCCACATTCTTGAAATTATTATCATTGTGTATAACCTTCTATTTGATGGTGATTGTTCCCAAAGTCAATCATTTAAACTCATGTAAAAGGGTGGGTGTAAGGAGTCACATCCCATAGTTACTAGAGAGCATGGGATGAAGTACAATAAACTTGGGGAAGAGTGTAATTCAATTCAAGAAAGCAATAAAGGGAAAAAGAGGGGAATTTTGTATGGAGAAGGCGGACAATCTTTTTAGAGGAAATTTTTGGGCAGCAATCAGAGAGATGAGTGTTGAGAAGAGCACCAACCATGTTTTTCTTTAAGGAAACCATTTCTGGGTTGTGTTTTATGCTATATATGAGGCATGGGTGCCTATCAAACAATTTGTAAGAATGTAGTGTGTTTATCTATTGAGGAAATTATTCGAGAGTTTTGTGAAGGTTGTTGTGAGAAATCCTTCGGTAGCTGAGAGTTATTGAAGGTCCCCAGTTGAGAGTTCCTGGCCAACCGAGTGCAATAGGGGCCCCAATAAATGAATGGTACAACCCCAAGGACTGTGATAAGTGAAGGGGGTACATTCCTTGGGTAGTGAAAGTTGTGGGGAAAAGAGAAAGAGATGGAGGATTGGAATTGTTATAGGAGTAGAACTCATTTTTGGGGCTGGTGTGTGTGAAGAGTGGACAACTAGACAACTAGATATCCTTGTGGACTCATAGCCTTAGCTAGAGGGTGGTCTGTTGTTGAGAGAAAATTAACATCAATGCCTATTTTTTGGAGGTTCAACCTTCGTATGAAACCACTTGGATAATTATTAATACATAAGTGTTTATGATATGTTCTTATGTTATTCCATTGTGTAAATGATATATGAATGGTTTGTTATGTTTTGATGTGTTTGCATGCATTCATGGATATTATAAATGTTGTAGATGCATGGATAAATCAACATTATGTTAGCTATAGTTTTTATGGACATGATGCCCCTTGGTTTTCTGTGGGCATTTTTAATTCGATTTTAGTAAGTCATTTTTCATAGTGATAAGACTCAAAATGGGGCTGGGTACATTACATATTCTTTCATTATGGGATAGTACACATACCTCTTTAAGTTGGAAACTATCTTCCCAACACCAAAATGTCTTGCAACCTTGGAGGTGTGAACCTCTTTGATTAGGTGCAATCGTTCAACTTTGGGAACCATTATAGAAATGATATTTATCTTTTCTATCACCTTATTCTATATTAATTTGGCCCTGTAGCTGCTAAAACACCTCCTTGAAGTATTCATCCTCTATGTATGCCTATCTGTATGCATCATGGGTAAAAGGATCCATTTGCATCACATTTCCAAAATTTGTAATATTGGATTTGGGTGGCCATGAAAGCATGTGTGCAAACTTGTTTGTGCTACCCTTATTATACTTTATGAACAAATTAAACTATTGTAAGAACCAAATCCATTTGTAGTGTTTGGTTTTCTATAACTTACTATAGGCCTACAAATAATGGAGCAACTAGTGACCTGTGTGGGGGATGGTGTCCTTACCCATCAAATAGTGCTTCCACTTTTTGACAGCTTGTACCGAGGCATAGAGATTATTGTTGTAGGTATGGTAGTTGAGGAACTCCTAGTGAAATACTTTAGAATGATAACATACATGTGGTCCTCCCTTCATCTAGAACACTCCATGGAATACCCACTTGCATCTGTCTCCACTTCGAAGGGTGTCTGCAAGTTTGGTAGCATGAGTGCTAGTGCTTGAATGGTGTTTATTTTTATCTCATTCAAATCCTTCTGTTGTTTCTTCCCCCACTGAAAAATCTTACCACTTGTTTCTATGGTGTGGAGTGGTGAAGCCACTACTAGAAATGAATCTATTAACTTTGATAAGTATTATGCTTCACCTCCACTAATCACATACCCCAAATACACCAAAGATTGTTGAGAAAACTCACATTTATTGAGATTGGGCAGTAACTGGTGCTTCTTTAAGGTCTCTAACACCTGCATAAGATGTTATATTTTCTCCTCCCACGTAGCACTATAAACTAATATATCATCCAAATAGACAATAAAATATGAATCTAGATAAGGGTGTAAAACAACATTCATTAGTCTCATAAATGTAGCTGGTGCATTGCATAAACCGAATGACATAACCAACCAATCATACCAACCTTTCTTGGACTTGAAAGTAGTATTCTAGGTATGTGATTCATTGACTCATACATGGTGATATCATTATTTCAAATTGATGTTAGTGAAGTACTTGGCATGTTGCAGCTGATCCAACAGATCATCAATCCTAGGTAGAGGGTACCAATTCTTCAATGTAATCTTGTTTAATTCCATGCAATTGATACACATTCTCCAACTCCCATCCTTCTTAGGAATAATTATAATGGGTGACTCACAAGTTGAATCTACTTGGTCGAATCAAACCCTGCTCCAACAACTGATGCAACTGCTTCTTTACTCTATTTTCTTCTAGAATGGACTGTCTATACAACCCAATATTTAGCAAGGGGGAGCCTAGAAATAATTGGATTTCATGCTCCAATTCCCTCTTAGGTGGTATCCATTTAGGATCCTAGAACACTCCCTTGTATTCCTTTAGCAACTCCTCCAATTCACGTTTCTTCTATTTAGTACACCCTTCCATGGATGTATTTACTTTTAACGACTCTTCACCAGACTGATTTTCGCTTAGGAAAAGAAAAACATATTTCTTTCTATAAATGATAAATTTCTTATCTTTATTGACACTTACCAGTGAAATTTTTTATTTTCCTTTGTGCTTGTTGATGATGAAGGATTTCCTGTCCTTGATGAGGCAGTACATGGTAGGTCAACTTGCGGGAGGCATAACATTTGCATACAAGCTCCAATTTGCATGATTTTTGCATTGTTGGAAATTTCTTAATGATGTATAGAATATATTTATGGGGTCCAAACTACTATTGGTAAAGTTTGACCCCAAAAATGCTATTTTATGCCTCAAAATAGCTCTAGAAGGTTTCAAACCCCAATTTTCCAAATTGGGACCTGCCATTAAAATGACCCTACAAGTTGATTCCTCCAATTTTTTTTACTTTGAAAGCATAGAGATAGATGAAAAATAATATAATGATCCAATATGAATTATTAATGATGGAAGGGTGACATGAGTACACTATAAGTGCAAATACACTAGTCGACAATGTTGAACTTGAATACTTTGTTAATGGTGTTACGTATAGCTTTTCCACCATTTATTTTAGAAATTTTCATTTTTATAGGATGAAGGATCTCCTATGTAACTCCTACAATCTCATGGATCTTTCTATCTAGTAGAAAACTAAATTATTCACTATATATTAACCTAGATAGAAGATTCGTCACTCTCCATGCAATTATCTTCGAAATGATCTTGTATATGTAGTTGCATAGTGATATAGGTTGGAATTCCTCAAATGTAGTAGGATTATCTAATTTGGGAATTAAGGATATAAAGGTAACATTAAAGGATACCAGTATCCTCCTAGAAAGTCAATAATCCTCAACAAACCACAAAATATTCTCTTTAATGATATTAGGAAACCCTAAGAAAAATTCAATGGGCTAGGCATCAAATCCAAGGCTCTTATATTTTGGGAAACTATGTAGAGCCTCCTAGAGTTCATCCTTTCATACCTTATCCATAATATCCATGTTATCTTTTCCATTTACAAACTAGGGAAAAAGGAGGCCATATAAATATTCTTTGCAATATTTGTTCTCCTTTCTTCCCTAAAAATGTCTCTAAAGTGACCAAATCCAACCTTATCCCTATCCTCAAAAACTAGTTTCCCATGAACCATTTGGATAGTTTATTTTCCGAATGGTATTTTCATTTCACCTATAATATTCATATTGACAGAAAACTTAGAATTTTTATCCCCTTTTGTGAGCCACATTTCTTGGATATTCATCCTCCAAGTAGCCTCCTTATCATCTAATAGCTTTATTTTTTTTTATTTTCCAATGAGATTGCTTCAACTTTGATAATCTCATCAAAAAACCCATCCAAGTCTTAATTCTATAATGCTTGCAATGTTTTCTCAACTTCTAACAAATCCTAAGAATCCTTGAAAGTTTTATCATGGGACAAAAAACTAGAGTTCTACTTTAATTTCTTAAGATCATTTTCAAATTGAATGGTTGCATATTCAAGACAAGGCATCAAAGGGACCCACTACTTAGTAACCAACTTGAGATAATCCTCTTCCTCCAACCAAGAGTGGTTGAATTTGAAAGGACATGGGGGTTTCCTCCTAGCACCAAACACTTCAAACAACATCAGAAAGTACTTAGAATCACTACTTGTTCCAAATGATTGCCCAATTTTATCATGCTTATTTGAAAAGGACTAAAAAATGAGAAATCTATCTAATATTTTAGCAATTCCATCCTCCACAAGTCTCTTGTTCCTCCATGTGGGATTCAATTTAACATGGGTAATATCATAGAAACCAATCTCCTCCAATTTCCTTATGAAATAGTCTGATAGAACATCTACCCAGGGAAACTTTTAAGGATACATACTTATGTTAAAGTGCATAAACCTTAACAAATATTACTAATTCTTAAAATTCCAACCATTAATGTTTTGGTGATATTTTTGTAAAAATATTAAAATTTCTAAGGGATTTATATAGTTTCTAGAATATTTTGGAAATTTTTAGAGTAAAATACTTTTGTTCTATAGAATTTTGGTGAATAAAATGGAAATTAGAAACTCTTTTTTGGAAAAACAAAACATGGAAAGTTATCGCATGGGTGAAATTTGGCCCCTAAAATTTTCCCTACATCCACTTACGCAGAATAACCCCAAATTTCAGCCATGCCTATAGATAATTTCAAGTCACCACCTATAACAATGCTTACTTTCTTAAGGAGACTCATGCTCTTTTTTCCACCAAAAGGGATGCCCACCTGCATATGGTCCATATAAGTTTAGGAAAATGACCTCCTTCCCAAGATCCTGGGAGTACAGAACTATGCCCAAGCCTGAATCAAAATACAAGAGATTAGAACAAGAAAAGGATATCACCCTCCAGCCAATAATCAACCCCACCNNNCTAGTATCAATTAAAGAAAAATCCTAGTCTTGAATCCTTTTACCCAATTCATAAGATATTTCTGTGATTAGCCATTATTTCTTGTAGAAGAAGAATATATGGATTGTAAACCTCCAATAATTTTCTAAGAACTAGTTTTTTCTAGGGACTACCCTACCCTCAATCATTCAAAGAAAGGAAATTCAATGTATAACTACTCCTGGGGCATTTTCTCTAAGGACTCCTATTAAATTATATTGTTTATATGACAAAACTTCACAAGTCGCTCGCTCTTTTTCCAACAAATTATTAGGCTTTCTCCCTTTTCCACTACCCTTCCACCCATGACTATAATTCAAACCTTTCCCCCCCCTTGATCTTCCCCACATTCTCCCTAAAAATTTATTTATTTTATCTTAGAAAATATATGGGATAACCTGATACATGCCTACCCACCTCATTTAAAACCTTTTTTCCATTCAAATGAGAGAGGGACTTGAGTGGTTCTTGTGCACTAGCTCAAACATTCCCCCACCATCCACTATAACTATATCCTAATAAAAATAGACATATCTAAAGAACCCAAGGGCATTGGTTTTTAGAAACCCTACCATTTCCACCCATAATTTAAGGACCGGATCAAGAATGATTCTTCAATGTATCCATATATGTAGATATTAATATAAAATTTATGAGGACAAATTTAGATATGTATCTACATGAATCTTCCTTTGAAGAGTGTGATGGAGAGACAACTTCATGAAAGTCCCCTTAAGGATTTTAATCAGAACATGCTTCTTGTGACCCAAAATATCCACCATTCACTAAAACATCCCTTCGAATGATGAGTTTCATTGGCACTTCTTTCCCTCTCTTAAATTTTTTTGTGTCTTTTTTATAGTCCCCAAACATGGAGACATGTGAGAAAAATCAGATTGATTACCATTTGAGTCTATAGAACATCCTTCCACCCCATGAATCTCATTCTTGGTTTTCCTAGAGAAAGGAAAATCACAATACACCAAAACATGACCATAGTAATGACATCAAAAGAATATGAATGAGATCCCCATGTAATCCAAAGGAAAAGTAATAACCATATAACTTCACTAAAGAATCTTGTCATTTTCTATGCCCTCTCACAAATCCAGTCCTACCAGAATTTAAGCGACCCTCATAACCACAAACTCCATGAAAATAAGGTCATCCTCATAAAAATATCCTAGTGCATTCCCACTTTTTTGAAAAATATTAAAAAACAAAGCATATAATGGGAGCCTAGGGTTTTTTAGCCATACTGAACTCTGTAGTGATATATAACCTTTTCATCTTGGCTTAAAAGCATGAAATCCCCATTTTTAATATCAACAACACTCTTTCCATCATCCAATGCTTCAGTACCATCTTATCCACATTGACTATAGATTGAAATGAAAATGAAACCCACACCCTTGCAAGAATTACTAAAGGAGGTGAATTCCCTAAAAATGGTTCCTACACAATCACTACCTAATACTTTATGAAGTTAACATTGAAATACCCCCTAAACACCCTACCCACTAGAGTTTACATCACCAAGGGAACCACTTCATTCATATTGATGTCTACTCCCAACACCAACTTAACCCACTCCCCACACTTCTTTATAAAATTATTCTACCATCCTAGAGAATGTTTTCCTCTCAAGTCTACCTTATGGATCATAAAACCCCCCTACAAATATCTTCCTCCCTATATAGTTTATCCCCTAAATTCTCCTAACTAGGAATCTCCACCTACTAGACCAAGTTGACCTGAGAAGGAACCTCTCCACTCAGATGAGAATGTAACTGAGATTATCCAATCAAATCACACCCACTAACAAAAATAGGATACAAATCCACATAGAACACATATACTAAAATCTCCTTGCTACTTTCCACATATATACCATTGAAGACCACCAAGCCTTATTATAAACAGGAAATGACATCATATCATGTAGTGATGAAAAACAATAGGCAAGGATATAAACCCTAAACCACCCACCATTCTGCAAGAATAACAAGGCATTGAACTTAGATGATTTCCAACCTCATTTATAGTTGCACAGATCCTTCTTTGAGAGAACTCCAAAGGATAAGAATGGATGAAATTTAATTGATTGATTGAGACAAAATCATTCGAGATTAATGCTTTACCTGCATTTTTCAAGCCTCTACTACTCCTATATGATAGAGAGGTTTGACCCACCTACATAGAGGATGGGTAGTAAAGGATTGTCCTATCCATTGTATCTTTGTCCATTATATATAATCTTAGATCCACTTTTTCACTTATACCCAAAGTTCCATCAACTGAATTTTTCAACCCCATGGCCATCACAACATTTTTACCCAAGGGAACCATCTCTCAAAGCCATGACAACATGGGTGATGAAAAGATCAAAACTTGCTCAATTGGATTCTTTGAGTAATCCACCTTTTCCAACTCCATTATTTAGAGAAACCCTAAACCCTAGCTCCATCACTCAAGCCTTTGTAACCTTCATGTGTCTCATTAATGCTATTTTTTGTCCGAATATTTGTTTTTTTTGTCTGAATATCCCCATGACATTGTCATTTTTACCAAAATGTGGAAGGAGAACTTAAAGCATGTGTGGTTGATGTTGGTGTTAGAAAAATAGGACTGTGGAGAAATAAAATAAAAAATATGCAGAAATAAAACAAAGAAGATACACAATACAATAGAGACACATATATGTGTGGTTCACCCAGTGTGGGCTACGTCCACTAGATAAATTACCAGGTCCTTCATTTTTATTATCCAACAAAATGAAGGGATACAACCTACAACATGACAATTGTAACTTAATCTTCTTTCTCTCAGAGTCTACTCTCTCAAAATACAATATTCACAATAATAAACAACCGCAATACAATTCCCTCATAAAAGAGGGTTTCCTTCAAGGGAAAAAAACCCTAAAATAACTTCTACCATCAAATCTGCGATCTTATAATGAATGGTCCAGATTGACCATGAAATTACAATATATTACAAGGAAAATTTTCCCAAAGTTTTTCTTCGGGGGTGCTGCCGTCGAATCCCCTGCCAGGGGGGGCTACAAAAATTGTCATCACCCCTTCCTGTACCATCTTGGTGACATTTGTGGGGGGGAAAGATCTCCCACACCTACCCATTAGGGAATGGGGTCCAAGCACGACTGAAACAAACCTCTGAATCAGGAAGATAATTAGGCTCCACAACCAACAATCTCCCACTTGGAGACTAATCACAACAACTCCACTATTGTTGTACATGTTGGACTATACTCCACCTTGGACCTAAACAATTTATCATCTTCACCTTCATGCTTGAAGAAACTCAGTTTCTCCCTAGTTACTCCCTTTGTTAACATGTCTGAAGGATTCTAGCTAGTATGTATCTTTTCCAACTCCAAATGTCCATCTTCCAATAAGGACTGTATTAAATGGTACCTGAGTTGTATATGCTTAGTCTTCGAATGGAAGGCTGAGTTCTTTGCAAGATGAATGGAACTCCATAGTGAGGATGATAAAAAAAATCCCCAACTGGAGGAGCTCTAAGATGGGGGTTTCCCATAGCATGAAAATGACCCCCTCTGGGTGGAATTTTGGAGGATAGAGGTGGATTTGTCGTGAAAAATGCATTTGTTGGAATCAACATGGAGGTAGAAGGGGGAAATGATGGAATACAGGAAGTAGCTTGTCCTCTCGATTGATTAATCCCTCGAGAAGAATTGAGACTAGGATTATACCCAGAAGAAAAATGAGGTTGGCATCCAACCGTAGGATCCATTTGGGCAATATAACCTCCACCAAATGAGAGAGGAGTATGCAGAGGGGCCATTCCCCCAGGTCCAAAACTAGGATTTGCATTAGTTGCTGGAATGGATGATGAAAGTTGCAATGTCATAGTTGGCATACCAAAAGAGAAAGTGTTATAGGTCGAAGGTATGGAATGACAATTGTATCCAGGTGTACCAAAAAGAGACCCAAAAGGGTTCATTACTATGGGTTGAATAGCAACCATAGACTGAATAGGAGTAAGGATGGGAACCTCCGACACAACAACCATAGTGGCTGAAGGAGTTGAAGGAGTCTCGTTAACAACATAAGGTATTGGATTCGATAGAATGCATGTGTCGTTTGGACTCGTCTTAGTACTCATAATGGTATAATCACAAGTCTGGTAGGTGGAGGTATGTGTACCATGTTTAGTAACTTTACGCCTTTTAGAAGGAAAAGACTCAATATGCGGTGGTAACTTTAACAAACGATGAGACCTACAAGGAAGCTATTCTAGCTCCACGATGACACAAGACTTGATATATAAAACCAAATCCTAGGGCCAACTAACAATCAAAGAGCACACCAAAATAGAGAAAAAAGGCCAAATGCACACAAACATGATATAGTAGTTGAAAAGGGCCTCCCTCACTAGAGTATGTATGCCTTGCCCAAGAGAGGCCTGATACTCCCTTAAAAATATTGGAGGTATCAGAATCAATTACAAGGGACCTCATGGGATTAACAACGCAGTTGGTTAGATCCCCCCCAAGAGGTAATCCTCCATAAAGGTTGCATGTTGTCCAACCCTTATCTGACTCAGGTTACTTGCAAAATAACCCTTGCAAGTAACCTATGTGGCTACCTATGTCAAGAAACTAGAGCCACCATGATATAACCAATGTGCAGGCCAACATTCATAAGTCAGGTCCACCATATGGGTGGGGTGAAAAGCCCCAAATATTGAATGCAATGCCTCTCAAAGAGGTAAAGGTACTAGAAAGACCTCAAAATACGAATAGATCCCCAGAAATATATCTGATTCTAAGAAGGTATTAGAGGGATATCTCTACAAGAAACTCTACGTGACCTTGTGCTTAACTTCGGTGTGAGCGGAGCGTCCCGGCGTCACTAATTACACAATGGGTTTCACCACTCCCTGGTCAGACACATATGTTTAGTTTAATATCCTTAGAGAAGTTTACTCACAAAATCCTATTCCAAGGCCCTATGTCCTATGCTTGTTTGTGTACTCTGAAAAATAAAATTGTTTCGAATCAATTTTAGTTAATCAACGTTAATTTTAATGGATTTGTTTACTCAAGAGACGTGGTCATGAAACTGATGATATTATGACTCAACATATCAAAGAAATGAATGTAAACATAATGCTAAGTCCTAATCCTAAATTCTCAAAAGATGGTAAGATTTTCAAATGCAACTTTCAATGCAATTTCTACAATTTCAATAAAACACAATCCTTCAACATAAGTCAAGATCAATACTAAATAACCAAAAGAGAAAATTCCATAATGAAAAACGAGCAATTTTTTTTGTATTTTCGATATAAAGAAATGAAAATGCAAGGACTGAATAAGATCTTGATATATATACCCTACTGCAAGAAAAACGAGGCAAGACAAGCATGATACCAAGAAGGAAACATTCAAACTAAGATGCAAGGACAATCATTGAAAAATATGATAAGAAAGAATACCACCTGTAAATCTAACAACAAGAAGGCTTCCTATCACTCTCTAAGCACTCAATAGTCAAAGAGAAAAAAAATCCAAACCCCCCAAAAAAGATCAATGTCCCTAGTATGGTCTCCAATTTTGTTATGAGGAAAATTTCTCTATGGCATGGGGTAAACCAAAATAGACAAAATGATTGCAGAAATCAACTATAACATCCAGTATGATATATAAATGAAAATGATAACAAGACAAGATCAAAAGTCTACCTCGTATGGACGTTCGATGAAGACCACCATTGAGCACACAATTCAAAGATTTATACCTACAACTTGTCCTCAACAACCAAGATACACAAGCATGTGGTGATAATATATAATGTTAGAATATAAAATAACATAATACATTAAAATACATGAAACATATGCCCATGGAATAATAATTCAAATATTTTCAAGATATAAATTGGACAAGAGAAGAGTATTTCTATTAAAATAATCAACACAAGTATACAAGTGACAAACTTTTGTGTCGGCATGTCTCTAAACCGGGAAACTAAGTCCCTTCCATCTGGTCCTCCACCAATTCAATCCTTCACCAAAGGAAAGCTCATATAAAGGAGACAATGAGGTTCTCCATGAAAGAAGGAAGAGCTTGGGGGCTGAACAATGTGCTCATAATTTAAAGGATAAAGGGATGCAGACTCAATGTGAAGTGAAAATTTCTCCAGAGTATCTTTGCACTCAAAAGTTGAATTATCTCCTCTTCCATGGCTTGGATATGGCTCAATTTATAGCCTTCAAATGGAACTGAAGAGCCAAGTCGGAACATTTCCAGTATGTGTAAAGTCAAGGATCATGGATCTTGTGACGTGACATGGAAACCCGACACAATTTTTAATTTTGACCACCAAACCCAATGTGCATGGGCTGTAGTGGTGTAACTTGCATATATGCATGATGTCTAATTGGTAGGGCGTGTATATGTGGAAAAATATGATTTTTTGGCTCTAGGAAGTACAAAAGGGGACTTCAAGTATGCATGGGGAAATGGAAAGGCCATCCAAGCAAGTTGCACGGGGTGAGGAAAATTTTTCTATGACAATGTAACAGCCCTAGTTTTAATCCACAGAAATTATAATGTAATTATATAAATATGATTTAGGTTGGTGAGATGATATGTTTGGGTTGAAGAGCCCATATTGATTAATATGGCTGAGGGATGAACTATGTATTTTGTACATTGAAATAATTAATAAAAGATAATGATCGTTGGCTTTGATACTAGAGGGATGAAAAGGATGGAGGGATATGATTCCACAAGAGAGGGGGATATATGGGATTCAAGGGGGAAAACTTGTTTCATTTCCTTGAGTTAATGTGTCATTACCATATAATCTTCCCTTTTACTTATTAGAAACTCAATCATTGAATACAAGTAAGAGGTTGAGTGAGGGAGTCAACTCACCTAGTTATGACAACATGAGGGAAGTGTGAGATTCAAACAGTCAGTATTGGGAAGAGTGAGAGTCAAGTAAGCATGGGAGAAGAAGGAAATTGGAATGGGAAAAAATAGATTTTTTGCATGTTTTTTTGGACAACAAGAGGGGAGTTGGGTACTAGAAAGATAACTAGCCATACTAGCCATGGAAAGACAACTTATTGGACTGATTTTGATACTTAAAACGATGTCACTTTCCTATAATAGATTTGTGGAGCTATGAGTTAAAGATGAGAATTATTTTGTAATCATGTAAGTTCATTTATTGTTGAGGAAATGGATGAAGGGAATTGAGAAGGATGTTGTGAGCACTCCTGGAGAAAATAAGAGTTCCAGGAGTTTGTAACTATGAGATTCCTAGTCAACTAAGTGAAATGGAGCCCTAGAGGTCAGTGGGAAGTTCTGAGGGACTATTTGCAGTGAAGGGGGATCCAATTCCTTGGGTTGTGTAGGTTAAGGGGAAGAGAGCTAGTGGATTGGAACTATTGTTGGAGTAGAACTTGGGTTTTGGGTTGATGAATGTGGAGAGTGGACAACCAAGAGGGATAAACCTCCTTGTGGACTTATAGCCTCAACTCAGGGGCATCATGCTTTTGAAAAAATGACTATGGCTGGTAGGAACATCCCTTGGACGCAACTAGTTGGTTCAATTATTAAAATATAAGTCTTATACTATATTTGATATGTTTATTTTTGTTGTGTAAATGATTTCATTTGAATGCTACATTTTTACTTGATTAACAACGTTCATGTTTTTATAAAATATTGTTAATTGCATGTTAAAAATTCATGTTTTTGTTTCCCTTTGTTAATTATAACTACATAGGGAATATTAATCCATTTTTAGTAGGCTAAGGTATTTTATAGTTGGTAATAGAGAAAATTATGTGTTTTTCTTGTAATGGATATGTGGAAAATTGGTATCAGAGCTTCTAGTTCAACGCCAAACTCGTATAAGCCAAAGACCAATGCAAATTTATAGGGATTAATTCAACTACATTAGTGCTAAAATATGTGGTTTCATATCTATTATCAAAATAAATGAGATGGAAGAATATGGAAGGATTGACCAAATATTATTTAATGGTGAGAGCTCAATCGTTTGACAAAGATAAAGGAAAATTATCCAGTAGAAATTCTAAGTCGAATTGTAGATATAAATCCCCAGTTCAGTTGATGAGAAGATGCTGAAAATGTGGTAAAGTTGGGCATTACAAAAGGAATTTCAATTTGAAATAAATGGAAGTCAGTACATGATCCGAAGAGAAGCAGTCGATTAAGAGAAATACTTCTCCAAATAAAGGAGGTGATGTGTATCTGCCACCGACCAATACACAGTTGGATCAAGATGTTTTCTTTATCGACTCAGGAGCATCCTATCACATGAAACCTCATAGAGAATGGTTCTAGAAATATGAGAGATACGAAGGAGGATATATTTTCTTAGGGGATGAATCGACAAACACAATTGTTGGATGGGGAAAAGTCCAACTGATATTGCAGGATGGGAGGAGTAGAACCCTTCCAGGTGTGCTACATATTCTGGGTTTGGCAAGAAACATGATATCTATCAGCAAGATGAGTGATGCATGAGTGCATACTCTATTTCATAAGGATTCATGAAAAATGGTTAGAGGCATGATGGTATTAAAGAAAGGAGTTCATATTGGAAACCTATACAAGTTGTTAGGGAATTTTGACTCGACTGGGTGCAACAACATTTTGTTCATGAAGTCGACTAGACTTCAAATTTACTTGACTCATCTTAGACTAATTTAATTCAAACCAACTTGATAAGTTCTCATCAAGTCGACTCAACCATGTTATGTCACAAGAGGATTGGACACATTGGAGAAAAAGGACATTGATTTGTGCATAACAAAGGCATGGTCAAAGGTTTTCCTGAACTTAATTTAGAGGCCTATTTTTGTGAAAATTGCATATATGGAAAACAAAATTAGGTTAGGTTCCCATTTGGAGCGAAAATGGAAAAGTGGATTCTAGAATTGGTTCATAGTGATGTGCTTGGCCCTATAACAATTCATTCACTTGGAGGATTCCTCTTACTTCTCCTTCATATATGATTTTTCCAGGAAGACATGGATATATTTTCTTAGGAAGAAGTCAAAGGTTTTTAAGAAATTCAAAAAATTTAAATATCTTGTGGAAAACTGGACAAATAAGAAGATCAAGGTACTAAGAACTTATAATGGTGGGGATTTCTATTGAAAGTATTTTTAGTAGTTCTGCAAGTAGTGTGGCATAGAATGCCAAAATAACAAACCATATACCCCACAAAAGAATGGATTTGATGAGAGAATGAACATAACATTTATGGACAAGGAAAGGAGCATTCTCAATGGTGTTGTGCTCGCACAATAATTTAGGGTAGAGGCAGTCGACACTACAAAATATTTGGTGAATGTGTCTCCTTCTTCGACACTAGTCAAATCAAATCCACATGAGGTATGGTTTGGAAAAAATCCTTCACTTTCAGATCTCAAAGTATTTTGCTGTGATGAATTTCTTCATGTTCCAAAGGAAAAGAGGAGCAAGATGGACAAGAAGAAATGAAAGGATATAAGATTTTGGATCTTGCATCAAGGAGAAATATGTAAAATCGAGATGTGGTCTTCATAGAAGTCAGAGGTAAGTCTGATTTTAAAGTGGTTCAAACAAAGAAAAATCGAAATAAGTTGAGGCTTGAACTAAGAAACGAAGAAGAGGATTCAAATGATTTGAATGAATCAAATGAAAAGGTGGAACAATTGACCTCGATTGTAACGAAGTATGAACAAGTAAGAAAACTAGTCGAAAGGTATAGTTCCCATGACTTTAATTTCACATTATTGTTAACTTCTACTGACGAGGATCCCATGTCAATTAGGGAGGAAATCGACTCGGAAGAGGGTAGAATCTAGAAGGATGCCATGGTCAAAGAAATGGAATCCTTGCAAAAGCCTGAGACATGGGACTTAGTCGATTTACCTAGTGGAATAAAACTCATATGTAGCAAGTGGGTATTCAAGAAAAATATGAACGAAGTAGGTCAAATTGAAAAATTCAAAGATCGACTAGTAGTAGAAGGATATTCCCAAGTCAAAGGAGATGACTTTGGTGAGACATTTTCCTTTTCTACAGAATGAACTTCCATTATAGTAATAATGTCTCTGGCTACAACATTTGATCTTAAAATAGAGAAAATATATGTGCAGACAACATTCCTACATGGGGACTTGGAAAATTAAATCTACATGAAACATCTTGAAGGATTCACAGTAAAGGGAAAGACAAATCTAGTGTGCAAGTTGAAAAGATCCCTTTATGGTCTAAAGAAATCACCAAAGATGTGGTAGAATTTTTTTGACACATACATCCTTAGTTTAGGATTTGTGAGAAGCAAATATAATCACTGTGTGTATTCTAAGGAAGAAGGTGGGTTTTTCATATATGTGGCATTGTATGTCAACGATGTGTTGTTGATAAGAAACACCATGGATGAAATAAGGGAGGTGAAGAAGAAATTGTCCTACAAGTTCAACATGAAGGATCTCGGTGTTGTGAACTTCATTCTAGGAATTGAGATCAAGAGAAATAGGGTAGCTATAAATTTTCGGTTGAACCATAGGAAGTATATTGAAACAATATTGAATCATTTCAACATGTAGGATTGCAAACATGTAAAGCTGCCAATTCCTATGGGAGCAAGGCTAACTGTTGAACCATGTCCAAAGGAACAAGAATAAATAGAAGACATGACAAGTGTTCCTTATGCAAGTGTTTTTGGTCATCTGATGTATGTGATGGTCTTCACTCGACCAAACATTTCCCATGTAGTGGGAGTGTCGAGTAGATACATGTTGACACCTAGAAAAGAGCACTAGAAAATTGTCAAGAGATTATTCAGGTATTTGTGTGGCACAAAAGACTATACTATATTCTACCAAGGGAAACTTGGAGTTGATAGTAAAGTATATGTACATGGATTTATATACACTGGCTACATTGGAGATCTAGATTGATGAAGGTCGACCAATGGATATGTGTTCAAGATGTTCGATGGAGAAATCAATTGGATGAGTAAGAAACAAGTGGTCGTAGCCCTGTCAATAATGGAAGTTGAATACATGGTAGCCACTCATGGAAGAAAAGAAGAAATATGGATACAATGGCTATGTTCAGTGATTGGGTTAGAGTAAAGAGATATAAAGATACATTTTTATATTTAAAGTGCAATATTCTTGGTAGAGAACCAAGTTTACCATTCCAATACTAAGCATAATGATGTACAATACCATTTTGTGAGAGACATGGTGGAAAGAAACAAGGTGCTGCTAGAGAAAGTAGACATGTTGGAAAACATAAAAAACTCTTTGACCAAGTTTGTGAGTGTTGTGAAGTTCTCTTGGTGCAAAGAGGCAATGAGAATTTCTTCCCTAGGTTTGTGAACAAAATTTTAGGAATCTCTCAGTTCAACAAAAAAGAGAATAAGTGGGAGAATGTTGGGTTGTTATATTCCTTGCAATGAAAATCTAGTCAAGGTGGATCGAATGCGAGTGAAAGTAGAAAGTCAAAGTAATCAACCAAAAAAAGTCAAATTCAAAGTGATCGATTGAAATTTGAATAGGTCATCCAACAAGAGGTCGATAGGATGTTGTGTGGAAATTGAATGAAAACCAAATGTAGGTCCAGTGTTAGTTGACTAGTAATATGACTTCTAGTCGACTGTAACAGAATCCCAAAATTCGTGGGATATATAACTAATGATCTATGTGGATATGTAACCATTTTTAGGTGCCCTTATTTAGGATTTTTACTACTGTAAAGCCTATAAATAAGGCATGATGTAATACTATAGAAGCTAATATTTATATATATCTGTTAGAGGTTGTTGGTCATGTAGATGTAAGCGGAATAGGCTGTAGGGTTGTTTTTGTGTAAACAAGAGGGTATGATGTCAATTATGTCTTAGGTGTAGACCAAGTTTAGACATATAACTTTTTATTCTGAATGAATAAGACAACACGAGAGAAAGAAACTCAAGTAATGTTGGTTTTCCCATTTGGGTTTCTAGGCTAAAATATCTATGTACTGTGTGTTTTATTTGTCATTTACTTCATATTTTAAATCAATATTCTTCTCTTATAATAAGTTTAGCGTGGGATTGTGTTTCCGAACATATATATTGTAAAATGAGGTTTCCCCCTTAAAGTGGACTATAATCATTAACTTTTTTATCATTTTTTAGGGCATTAGATTTTAACATTTGGTATTAGAGCATTAGTCCTAGGGTTTTGCTTCTTCAAGAGAGACATATTGGAATTCTCTATATAACTATTTTTTAAGGATTCTTTAGATAGTAAAACTTGGAGGTTATTTAAAAGACATATCAAGGTACCTTTGGTTAGAATTTCAGTCTCTGGGTCATTATACTTTCAGAGATATACCGAGTGGAATATAGGGTTTGTTTACTAGTCATATAACAAGTGTTATGGGTAAAAGAATCATATATTCTTCAACGAGGATACAAATTCTATGAGACCTATTGCATTGGAAATAGGAAAATCCATAGTATTTTTGGTATAAATTTCAGAATCATTTATTAAATATTGGACACAGAGAATTATGTACAAGTTTACTCTCCCTAAAAGGCAAAAAATAAGCAAGGTTTGGGAAAGTTACCCTAACTTTCACTTGGCACGTCCAATTTTGGTCAGAACTATGGAATTGTAGAGAAGACATTTCAAAATAATACATGCTAGAAGTTTAGACTCAAAAGGTTTGAAATTTTATAAATGCATCAGATGGAAGGCCGACCATGAGGGTAGACTCCTAATTAAGGGTTTGAAAGGTATGTAACTTACAGTTTGCATAAATTTTTATTGTAAGATCTATTTTTGGTGATTCAAAATTTGTGATAAAGAGGAGAAAGAGGCGCATTTCTATTTTTATTCCACATGGATCCAAAAAATATTTCAACAACAATTAAACCTCCATAAGTCTCACCTATAACTCATGAAGAAAATGATGAGATACATAATAGGATATACAAATTGGAGGTACAACTTAGTCATTTGAGTGATAGGTCAATAACAAGTAATGATTTGGTAAAATAACAAAGAAAAATTCAAGAAATAGAAAATAAGATATATGAAATAGAAAATAATATGGAAGAAAATAAGAATGACATGAAAAAGAAGATGGATGAAAATAAAGAAGAAATAAAAAAATCCGTGAAGGAAATGAAAAATTCCATGTCTTCCATGATCTTTCAGGCTCTATATGAGAGACTCCCTAAATGTGAGGAACTCTTGAAAATAAAGGTAGTATTCAGGTAGAACAACCCATCGATAATAAACAATTTTCAAGTGGATTTAACTCTAATAGTGGAATTAATTATGGTAGGGGTCCTGATATAGGTGGATATCGATGGCCACCCACCTTTTCCAACTAGCTCAAAATAGGTTTCTGACAATTTTGAAAATTTACTATTTTTAGTAGTTTTTAACTTCCGGGGCCATTTTGAGGGATGAAATGATTTTTTAATTTTTTTTTCGGATTGAGAACCTCAATAATAAGTAAAGGCCCTGATTGGTCCTCCAAAATGAATCTCCTTGACGATAAATTTCCAATGAGCTATCATTCACCCCAAACGTAGATTGTATGCCAAAGTTACACCCCTGAGAAGTTGATACGCCAAACTACCCAAAATGGGGTCGAAAAAACTGTTTTCTTTTCATCTTCCGAGGTTAGGGTTTTGTATTTTATTTATGTTAAAAAGGACTTTGGAGCCTCATTTTAATAATCATATTCTTTCTAATGTGAGTATCCGTCACATCTCTTCTCAGAGATAAGATGCCACCATTCTAGCGAGTCTTTCACTCTGTATTTCTATAGTTTTTGTACATTTCGTTCATTAATAGAAATTGTGTATTACTGTATATCTGTTTTTATGGTTGCATCTCTGATATATTTATGTTATATTATTGAATATATGAGATATCTCTGTACATTTATTTATCATATCTCTACTCTCATTTCGTGCTGAAAATAATCTGGATGAGGTCCTAAATTCAACTTTCGCAAGATTGAATTAAGGAAGTTTGATGGTACATAGGTATTTACTTAGGTGAACCAAATAGAGAAATATTTTGAACTGCATAATATTATGGATCATAAGAAAATGATTCACAAAACAAATTTGAACTTTGAGATGAAACCATATCAATAGTATCAATGGGTAGTCAAAATGAATCCCCTTTTGTATCATTATACTTAGGGTTTATTTACAAGAGACTTATAAGCACAATATGGTAAAGTTTGCGAATGGGACTACTTCATTCAATTAAAAATAATCAAGCACTTAGGTGATATTGAAGATTATAATTCAGAATTTCATGTATTGGCCACAAGGGTGGATAACATAAGTGATGAACAATTGTTGGAAGCTTACATGAGTGAATTAAAATAAGACATTAAAAATGAGCTTTTCGTTAAGACATCCTTGAAATATTATGGGAGCTATGCAATATAATCGTCATATTCAAGATAAGAATAAGGCTATGAAAAAGTATACCATTGGAGCATACATAGGAAGCAAAGAACATTTTGGGGTTCAAAAGAAAAGTGTACCTCAACTGAAAATGTTGACATATCAACAAATGTATGAAAGAAGATAAAAACAACTATGTTTAAATTGTGAAAACTAGTACAGTAAGGGGCATAAATGAAGTGAAAATAAACTATTCTACATAGACTATGAAGAGGACTAAGATAGGGAATTGGAACTGCCACAAGATACAAATCTAGAAGAGACTTCACAAACAATATATTGTCATACATTCATCGATGTCAATACTCTACAAACCCTCAAGATACAAGGATACATCAAAAGTAAAAAAGTAAAAATATTGATATATTCTTGTAGTACCCATAATTTCATCAATTACAAATTAGCAAAAGATCTCAATTGCTTTGTATTTCCCACACCATAGTTTCAAGTAATGATTGCAGATGGTCTGGTACCATAAATGTTTTAGGTAAATTACATAGAATTAATCTCAACATGGGGGAGTATTTTCTCGATATCCCCATGATTTCCATCCAAATGGGGGGTGCTAATGGTGTATCAGGTGTACAATGGTTGCAATCATTAGGAACAATAACCCTTAATTTTCAAGATATTTTCATGAGATTTTCCTCATATGGAAAGGAAATTGAGCTTAGACGTATCCAAGGGAAACCCTCTAAATTGATAATCTCTAATAGAATGACAAAATTACTCAAAAATTGACACCAGGGCTTAGTTGCACAATTTTTCCCACTTGATGTTCAAACATCTATATCCTCTTGTCCATTAGACCTCCAAATAGTTATCAACAATCATTCCAAGTTATCTGGTGAAATGCCTAATTGTCTTCCACATGCTCGAGATCATGACCATGCTATCCATTTGCAAACACGAAGTGTACTACCCAACATTATGCCTTACAGGTATCCATATGCACAGGTGAGTGAGATATTTGAGTGCATGATCTAGGAAATTTAGAGGCCGACATCATTCAACCTAGCCAAAGTTATTTCTCTTCACCAGTGGTGATGGTTACAAAAATGGATGGTTCATGGTTTATATTCCCATATTATAGACAGATCAAAAAAATTACCATCAAAGATAACTTTCCTATTCCCATCATTGATGAATTAATAGATGAATTGTATGGAGAAAAATCATTTACTAAGCTAGATCTTCTTTCAGGATATCATCAAATTAGAATGAGTCAAGAAGACATTTCTAAAATATATTTTAGAACACATGAAGGTCACTATGAGTTTTTGGTTATTCCATTTGGACTTAATAATTTACCTTCAACATTTCAAATCTTGATGAATTGTATTTTCAATCCCTTCCTTAGAAAATTTTTGTTAGTAGTTTTTGATGACATACCAATATACAAAAAATATTAGGAAGAGCATGCACAACATGTTGACAGAGTATTACAACTATTGGAAGAGAAACAACTTTATGAAAGTCCTTCCAAGTGTAACTTTTGGGTTCAAGAAGTGGAATATTTGGGTCATATTGTATCTCATGAATATGTAAAAGTGGACCCTAACAAAATTAATGCTATGAGGGAATGGTCGATTCCCAAAACCTTGAAGAAACTTAGATGATTATTAGGGTTAACATGCTATTATCACAAGTTTTTCAAGAATTATGGTCAAATAACAAAACATCTAAAAAAATTACTAAAGAAGGAAGGATTTTCTTGGACTAAAGAAGCAACCAAAGCTTTCGAAAAACTTAAGGAGGCTATGTGTACTATTTCCATCCTTCAACATTCATGGAAACAACTCAAAATCTACATGGATTCCGTAAGATTATTGTAAGTGACAGAGATCCAATTTTCACTAGCAATTTTTGGAATGAATTATTTTCTTGTTTGGATACTCAAGTGGTTCACAACTCATCTTACCACCCTCAATCCAATGTGAAAACTGATATTGTGAATAAATGTCTAGAAGGATATATTCGTTGTTTTGCATCTAATAACAAACACAATGGGTCAAGTGGCTTCCCTTGGCGGAATGGTGGTACAACACATCCTTCCATACTTCATAAAAAATGTCACTATTTCTATCACTTTATCGATATCATCCTCCATCCATTACATCACCCTTGAAAGGGAATACAAAGGTTCAAGTAGTCGAGGAATACATAGGAAACCGACAAGAGGTTCTCAAACTATTGAAGGACAACTTGGTTATGGAAAAAAATAGGATGAAACAACAAGCAAATCAACATCACAGTGAAAGTGAATTTGAAGTGGGGGATTGGGTATTTCTGAGGCTAAAACCATATAAGCAAATGCCTCTCAAGAAAAAAAATAGGGAAACTAAATTATCGTCCAAATATTATGGCCCCTATAAGGTTTTGGAAAGGATCATAAGTATGGCTTACAAAATGGAGTTGCCTCCATATTCATGGGTACATGTAGTCTTACATGTTTCTTTCTTAGATAAGGTAATCAACAACAAGATCTTAGTCCAAACTATTTTTCCAGAGATTAATGAAGAAACGAAAATCATACTAGGACCATAAACAATACTTTTAGAAAGGATTAATAAACTAATAAATTGAGGAATAATGGAGTACCTCGTAAAATGGAAGAACCTGCCAGTGGAAGAGGAAACATGGGAAGATGAGTTCCTCATGCAGAAACACCCACAATTAGACAAGTGTTGAGGCCGCCACTTATTTGAAGGGGAGGTGCATTATAAGAACTAGACAAAGACCCATTTTATGTGTAAAATACCTTGTTAATCTCTAGGTATTTAATTAGTACATTTATAGTGTTATAATTGTATGTCGGCTAGAACCCTTCGTGGTACCCTTTCAATATAATTCTACCCTTTTCATCCTATATATATACTAAGGAGAACTAGTCTTACGATCATATTATATCATCTCATATTGTATTTTGAATTGAATATATTGTAAACATAAGTTTCTCCCTACAAGTGGACTAAAATCATTGATTTTTTGTCATTTTTTAAGGCATTGTATCATAAAATAACATTCAACCAACTTACTAATCAAGGTGGATCGACTAGGTGAATGCTTGACTGAATAAATAAGTCGAGTTGATGGTTAATTCAAAGGTTAAAGTGATTCACTGGAAAGTTGAAGGTCGAATTGATCGACCAAAGGGTTGAAAGGTCAACCGATAGGAGATCGACAAGAGGTAAAGTGGTAGTTGATTGGAGAACGACTGAAGGTTGACTAGGTATTCAAATGGTGTTTGATTGATAGTCGACTGTAACATAATATTGGGATTCTTGGGATTGCGGAAAATTATATACATGGATATGTAATCGTTTTTGGGTTCCATGATTTAGGGTTTTGGATGCAATAAATCACATAAATATGGTGTGTTGTAAATGTAGTAATTTGATCTTTCTTGTAGTATCTTGGTCATGTAGATGTAAGATGAATTGGCTGCAAGAGTTTTCTTGAGTAAAGAAAGAGAGTATGATGAAGATTGTGTCTTAGGTGTGGAACAAGGTTATTCATGTAACTCTTTATTCAATTAATGTATAAGACAAAAAGAGAGAAAGAGATGCTCAAGGAATGCTAGTTTTCCTGGTTAAGGGTTTCCAGGATAAAAATTTTGTGTATTGTGTATGTTTTTCATGTATTTTCTACTTAAATATGTCTTCTCTTTCCTAGTTGGTTTAGTGTGAGTGTTTATATTATCGAAAATCGATACTAGAGTGTATTAGAGAAAGCTTAAGAAGATCTTGGATATGAGATAAACCTAGGTCTAGTGGGAGTTCTAAGTTATTGATCTTTAAATTTGTTCTTGAAAGAATGGAAATAAGTTAGAGGATAGAGATCAAAAAATTCAACGGCTAGAATTTTGAGCTCTAGAAGCTTAAAATGGAATATATCCTTGTAGATCGAGAACAATAGGTAGTTGTGAGTCCTAGAACAATTCTAATGGGTATGTCGAAGGAAGAATAGGAGAAACTAGAGAGGAGGGAAAGGAGTACAATTTGACTCTGTCTTGCAGATTCAATATTGTTAAATGTATCAGGTGAAGAAATAGAAAAGAAATTGTGGGACAAGTTAGGAAGCTTCTACCATTCAATGTCCCTGGTAAACAAGCTAGTCTTTCGGAAGAAGTTGTATATTTTGAGGATGAGTGATGGGAGATCAGTAATAGAGCACATGATCGATGCATTAAATATTATAATAAGTTAGTTATTATATGTGGATATTAAAATCACTAAGGAGGATAATTTTATTATCCTACTATGTTCTTTGCCAAACTCTTAGGGTATCTTAGTTATGTCTATCAAGAGTAATTAGAAAACATCAATTCTTGAATATGTGGTTGCATCTCCACTGTCAGAAGAAATGATATGGAAGAATATGGAAGGATCAACCAAGGATGCATTAATGGTGAGAGGTCATTCGATTGAAAGAGATCAAGGAAAATTCTCTAGTAGAAATACTAAGTTGAATGGTAGATCTAAATCCCCAATTCGATTAATGAGAAGATATTGGAAATGCGGTAAATATGGGCACTACAAGAGAGACTATAAGTTGAAAGTGACTGAGATCAATCCAACATCCGACAAGAAGCAGTCGACTGAGAGAAATACTACTCCAGATAAAGGAGGTGATGTGTGTTTGGTGTTGACCAATACACAATCATATTGTGATATTTGGTTGGTCGAATTAGGTGCATCCTTTCATATGACACCCCTTAGAGAATGGTTCTACAAATATGAGATATATGAAGGAGGACATGGATTATGAGGGGATGAATTGACAACCAAAATTGTTGGACGAAGACTATTATGAATGAAACTACAGGATGGGAGGAGTAGAACCCTTCCAGGTGTGCTACATATTTTTGGTTTTGCAAGAAATATGATATCTATCAACAAAATGGATGATGTAGGTCTACACACTTTATATTATAAGGATAAACGTAAAATTGTCAGGGGAAATATGGTATTAATTAAAGGAGTTCATATTGGAAGCCTATAAAAGTTGTTAGGAAATGTTGACTCAATTGGATGCAATAGAGTTATTGTTCTTGAAGTCAACTTGATTTTGACTCAACTCAACTCGACTCGGTCGAATCAAATCGAATCAAATCGATAAGTAGACTTGACCATGTTATGGAACCAAAGAATGGGACACATTGGTGAAAAATGACTTCGATCTATGTATAGCTAGGGTATGGTCGAAGGTTTTCCGAATTGTAATTTGGAAGTTGATTTTGTGACCATTGCATATATAGGAAACAAAATCGTGTTAGATTCCCGTTTGGAGCTACAAGGGAAAAAATGATTATGGAATTGGTACATAGTGACGTGTTTGGGCCTATACCGATTCCTTTAATAAGATGATCTATGTATTATGTTTCCTTCATAGATGATTTTTCTAGGAAGACATGGCTATATTTCCTAAGCAAGAAATCAAAGGTTTTTGAGAAATTCAAAGAGTTTAAATCTTTGGTAGCAAACCAAACATAAAAAATATCAAGTTACTAAGAATTGACAATGGAGGTGAGGTTTTTGGTAAGTATTTTGAGACATTTTGCAAGAAATGTCGCATAACATGCCAAAATACCACACCATGTACCCCAAAACAAAATGGAGTTTCCAATAGAATGAAAAGGACGTTGATAGAAAAGGCAAGGAGCATGCTTAGTGATGTTGGTCTTGCACAATAATTCTGGGGAGAGGTAGTGAACAATGCAAAATACTTGGTAACTAGGTCCCCTTCACCAATGATAATCAACTCGAGTCCACATGAGGTATGGTTTGGTAATAATCCTTCACTATCACATCTAAAAGTCATTGGCTGTGATGAATTTGTGCATGGTCCCAAGGAAAAGAGGAATAAGTTGGACAATAAGGAATTCAAGGGTATTTTCATTGGATACAAGGGTGGAATGAAATAATATAATCTATGGGATCTATTATTGAGGAAGAAAATTTATAGTCAACTTGTGTTATTCAGGGAATTCGGTGGGACTTCCAAGTCTGAAGACGTTGAAATGGAGAATGAACTAGAGAAGTTGGTGTTTGAAGTGAGGAATGAAGAATGTGATTCAGATGAGTTGACTGAATTAGATGAAGAGTTGGAACAACTGAATTTAGTTGTAAGGAGGTCTAAATGATTAACAAAACTAGTTGAAAGGTATAGTCTGATTTATTTTAGTTTTTCATTTGTGTTATCTGCCACTGACGATGAGCCCAAGTTGGTCAGGGAGACAATCAACTTGAAAAAGGGTAAAATATGGAAGGATGCCATGGTCAAAGAAATGGAATCCTTGCACAATAATGAGACATGGGATTTCATCAATATATCTAATGGAAGTAAACTCGTTGGTAGAAAGTGGGTGTTCAAGAAAAAGTTGAATGTGACAGGTCAATTTGAGAAGTTCAAATCTCGACTTGTAGTGAAAGGGTCTTCCAAAGTCAAGGGAGCCAACTTCAGTGATATTTTCTCTCATGTTTCAAAATTAACTTCCATTAGAGTACTAATGTCTCTAGCTACATCATTTGATCTTGAGATAGATAAAATGGATGTGAAGACAACGTTCATACATGGTGACATGGAAGTAGTAATCTACATGAAACAACCTGAAGGATTTGTAGTAAATGGAAATAAATAGATGGTGTCTAACTTGAAAATATCCCTTTATGCTCTAAATAAATCACCAAGGATGTGGTACCAAAATTTTGACACATACATCGTTAGTATGGGATTTGTGAGAAGCAAGGTTGATCATTGTGTATATTCAAAGGAAGAAGGTAGTTGTTTCATATATGTAGAATTGTATGTTGACGACATGTTGTTGGTTGGAAATGACATGGATTCTATAAAGGAGGTGAAGAAGAATATATCCTCCAAGTTTTACATGAAGGATATCAATGCTATGAAATTAATTCTGGGAATGGAAATCAAGAGATATTGGGTAGTTATAAAGCTTTGGTTAAATAAGAGAAAGTACATTGAAATAGTCTTGAAGCATTTCAACATGTAGGATTGAAAAATGGTCAAGGTACCAATTCTTGTGGGAGAAACACTAATTACTTAATACTTTCCAAACACACAGGAAGAAATAAAGGACATGGAACATGTTACCTATACTAGTGTTGTTGGTAGTATGATGTATGTGATGGTCTTCACTCAACCAAATATTGTTCATACAGTGGGAGTATTGAGAAGATACATGTAGACACCTGGGAAAGAGAACTGGAATGCTGCCAAGAGAGTGTTTAGGTACTTCCATGGCACAACAAAATATGTGATCTTTTACCAAAGGAAGCCTAGAGCTGACAAGAAAGTACTAAATGTACATGGATTTGTTGATGTTGATTGGGATGGAGATTTGGATCATCAAAGTTCGACCAATGGATATGCGTTCAATATGTTTGGTGGAGCAATCAACTAGATGAGTAAGTGACAAGCGATTGTATCCTTGTAAACAACAACAGATGAATACATTACAACCACTTATGAAAGAAAAGACACAATATGTATGCATTGACTATGTTCAAGGATTGGGTTTGATCATATAGCTATGAAGATAAATTGTGACAGTCAAAGTCCAATATTTCTGGCAAATAACCTAGCTTACAATTCCAGGAAAAACCATATTGATGTACAATACCATTTCATGAGAGACATGGTGGAAAGCAAGAAAGTGTTGCTGAAGAAGGTAGACACTTTGGAAAATATAACAAACTCTTTGACCAATTCTATGAGTGTTTTGAATTTATCTTGCTGTAGAGGGAGAATGGGAATTTCTTCCTTGGGTTAGTGAATAGAAGTTCAGGTTCTCCTGTATCAATAAAGAAGAAAACAAGTGGGATAATGTTGGGTTGTTATATTCTTTGCAGTGAAAGAACAATCCACCGAATGAGTAGTCTTGGTGGATCAACTGGGTGAATGTTCAAATGAATGGATAACTTGAGTTTATGGTTAAGTATAAGGTCTAAGTGATAAATTGGAAGGTCAAAATTTCAACCAACAAGATATCAACAAGAGGTAGAATGATAGTCGACTGAAGGTCAATTGGGTAGTCGAATTGTGATCGACTATAACATAATCTTGATATTCATGGGATTACAGCCAATCAACTGCGCATATATATAATCATTTTTTTCTGCCATGATTTAGGGTTTTCCATGCAATGAATCCTATAAATATGGCATGTTGAAAATGCAATAAGTTGATGTTCAAGTTAATGTTGCTTGTAGAAACTTAGTCTTGTATATGTAAGTTGAATTGGCTACAGGGTTTTTCATGTGTAAAGAAAGAGAATAGGATAACTATTGTGTCTTAGGTGTGGACCAAGGTTAGTCATCTAACTCTGTATTCAATGAATGAATAAGACAACAAGAGACCAGGAGACACTGAAGGGAGGTTGGTTTTCCCTATTAAGGATTTGAAGGGTAAAATACATGTGTACTCTGTATGTTTTTCATGTATTTTTTTTTTTTAAATTTGTCTTGTCTTTCCTAGTAGGTTTAGTGTGAGTGTTTATATTCTCTACACTCTTCTCATTTAAGACAATATTTCTTGGGTTCCTAGAAATGGAAATGAAATTCAACTTTGGGAAGATCAAATTCTTGGGAAGAATCCTTTGAATTAGTTCCTTAAGCTCACTCAATTGAAAAAGTGAATGCACGATGAGTAGATTTTGTATTCATTTGACATATTTTAATGGGATAACTTAGCATATATATTTTTGAAAATTTGGAAGAGCATGACTTTTATAGATTGGATAAAACATCAATGGAAGTCCATGATTTGTAAACTACATGGAGGTACTCATCTAAGTAGAGAATCGTGAGACAATAAAGGTTTGGGATATTAGGGTGGGCCATATTAAATAAAATATGGATAAAATTTAATGATAACTACAAAGGAATATACCTTGAGATAAACAATTTGGAAGTCTATTTAGGGAGGGGATTTTTTTCCAAAAATTAAAACATTTTGCTAGATATTTGATAATGGGAATATAATAACATCTAAAAAATTAAATAAGTGAGGGATATAGGGCCCAACATGGTGTCAATTTTGCACCAAGTAGTAGGACACACTCGTGCACTTATTATTAGAATGTAAATTTAGAAGGAAATTATGGAATATAGCCTTTGCAAAATAAGTGAGATAGGTTGCCAATTATTCAATATAAGAAGTAAATTTTTCATTTAAGGAGTTAAAAATTCCAAGGTACATTCTTGAACAAACCTATTTTGAAAAGGATTTGGATGGTGATTCCTAAATATTTAATTTGGAAGATATAGTTGGTAAGAAATAAAGCAATTGTTCACAAATAATTTTTTCTTTGAGGATGGTTGCAATGAAATCTCACATAATACTTGATGAAATTATTTTGCCGAAAGGTGTGAAAGGGGAAAATATATCAACACTAGAAGTTGATGAGAGATCGTGGATAAATATTTGTTGATAAAAGGAGTAGATAACCCCAAATTTCAAATTGGAAGACCAAGGAAGTTCTCATATTGGTATCTCATATTTGTAGAGGAAGATTTGTATAGATGGATCCTAAATAGGAAGAATCATATTTTTTTATTTTATGGGTCCTAAAAATACAATCCAAGGGTGGCGTGTGTGAGTGGGATCATTCTTTATCCCAAAGGAAAACAATAAATTGTCGTCTCTTGGAGATTAAGTGAGACCATCAATAATCAAGAAAAGGTATTAGAATTGATACAAGGGCTGATGATTTTGAATCAAATAGAGGTTAATCAAATCTTGGTGGGTGGTTATTATGTACTAATAATTCATCATATGCATTATTATTTGATTCCTCAAGGAATTTCGTTGAGTAGGCTAGTAATCGGAGCATAGAGACTAGCAAAAATATTTGAATCCATAAATTACTTCTAGGTTCTAATACAACATAAATCCTCTGTGGACAAGTAAGTAAATTAATTGGCCAATATAAGTATTGGAATGGGTATGATAAATGGAAAAAGCAGGGGGGTTAATTCAATTTCGCATTCCATTACATATTCTCTAATCACAATTACAAGGATCAAACACTTTCAATCAAGGGATAAGTTTTATATTGAAAAGAAATCGTGCATTTGGGAATTTAAGAGACATTTTTCCCCACATACATAAACACTCTCCATTGAAACAAGCTCCATTAAAAAATCTGTGAGGATAGGATGCATGCATTCACATGGTATTATGCTTGGAATGGTTTGGAATTTTATCTCTATTTCAAGTTTCATTCTCTTCATCATATTCCATTGTTTGAGGGTGGGAGGCACAAGGAAGGGTATTTCTCATGTGCATCATCTGGGTTGGAATAGGATTTGTGTGATAAAATTGGAATTCAATTGGAATGTTTGGATTAGGTATGAAATAAGGGCCAACTCTCATGGACATTCTACATAGTGTGTTATATGTGATAACTCTAAATTGTGTTGAGGAATTAGGATATGTGAGAGGCATTTTTGTGAAGTATAAAACTATTTCTTTCTCAATGTTTGGAAGTGGTAGGTATGTGTGAGAACTCTAAATTGTGTAGAGGAATTAGGAGATGTGAGAGACATTTTTGTGAAGTATAAAACTATTTCTTGCTCAATGTTTGGAAGTGGGAAGTATGGAGGAAATAATTGAAGAGAATATATGCAATGGAGGTTCAATCAATGCAAAGGAAAATCATAGGATCCAATTTACATGTTGAATCTATCAAAAATTAGAAAATGTAATTTGAAAATTTCATGGAAAACAACAATAAGAGGTTGAAGAAATGGAAGAGAGAATTGGTATGCTATAGGAAACAATAATGTCTAGGAAACAAGAAGAAGTCATCTATAGGGTTATACCTTCAATGGATCCTCCTAATTTATGTGTGGAAACATTTGGAATGGATCATTTGATGGAATAAGACAAAGACATAGTGTAATAGGAAGAAAATTAAGAAAAAAAGAAGGTATCTATCATCCAATCATCTAAGGTTGGTAGCAATTAGGAAGCCCTTGGTAGGCATGATATCGTTTAATTTCTAGATAATGTGATGTTTTTCACAGTTGTAGTTGTGTTATGTCAGTTCATTCAAATTATACTAGCCAAATAGATAGTGGTAGTTGTAGGAGTATAAGGCTAGCACAACTGGTAAACTGGTATATAGTAGAGTAGGAGTTTTTAGAAAATTTTCAATGCTTGTGATAGACCACTTATATAAATTTTATGTTATTCTATTATACGATTCAACCACAACCTTATTTTAATACACAATAATTTATTTATGTTAAAAATAACAATAATGACATATTGAAGTGGAGATGTGTTAATGTCATATGTACGGGGAAAATAAATGAGATTTAATATGTTAAAAAATAATAATAATGACTTATTGAAGTGGAGATGTGTTAATGTCATATGTATGGGAAAAATAAATGAGATTTAATAATTGTTAGAATGTGTTTTGATATTTGAATTGAAAAGACTCTTATTCTTATCGCAAACTAGAAATAAACCAAGTTTTCTTATTGAAAGAAACCCAATTTGCGTGTTTGATGATTTCATACTTACATTAGATTTTAGTGATAAGTAAATTGCAAATATGATGATGTCATACCTACATTAAATTTTAGTAATAAGTAAATTGCAAATTTATTAAAACTTTGAATTCACATAGGAGAATCATCATTGCTATTTATAAACAAAAATAAATTACTGTTTATAAATAAAAATGAAGAAAATAGTATAACATCATTGTATAACAAAAAGTTAAGTAATATGAAAATAAATAGAATGAATTAAACATATTGAAAGAAAATAGTATAACATCATTGTATAACAGGTTAAGTGATATGGAAATAAATAGAATGAATCAAACATATTTACATCAATGCCTACTCAAGTATCTTGAAAAATGCCTACCTACACATGATGTGTCGTGTGGGGAGAAGAATACTAATATAAAAAATAATATGAATTTACTTTAATTTTGATAAACTAATGAATTTATTAAAGTATGTAAAGAAAATAGTATAACATCATTGTATAACAGGTTAAGTGATATGGAAATAAATAAAATGAATCAAACATATTTACATCAATGCCTACTCAAGTATCTTGAAAAATGCCTACCTACACATGATGTGTCGTGCGGGAGAAGAATACTAATATAAAAAATAATATGAATTTACTTTAATTTTGATAAACTAATGAATTTATTAAAGTATATGAAGATCAATAATTTCATAAATTTGTTTATCTAGACCTTACAACTTTCAACACAACTTGGAAAACGAATCTTGACAAATGCCTATACATGATGGGATAAGAATGAAAATAATATGAATTCACTATAATTTTCAATAGAACAATGAATTTGTTTACTTATACATTACAAATTTCAACCCAACTTAGAAAATGCATCTCGACAAATGCCTATACATAATGGGAGAAGAATGATAATATAAAAAATATATGAATTGACTTTAATTTTCAATAGAACAATGAATTTGTTTATATGGATATTACAACTTTCAACACAACTTGGACAAAGTTTTTAATGAATAAATTCTATTATTTTAGATTTTTTAATATATGGCAATTGAAAATGATAACTGTACAATTTGTTTTTATATTTATTTTAGATTGTTTTTACTTCCCCACATAGTGGATGATATGGGAGTGGAAAGCAGCAGCTCGAGGAACTCGTAGCCAGGCTTGAACTCGTGACCTTTCCCCAACCTGGGAGAGTGTGCGCACGTTCTAGCCAATCGAGCTATCCCTCGTGACTGAGATATTAGAATACTTGTATCCGCCTCATGTCTCGCAAATACCAGAATATGTATTAATCAATAACATTAACCTGAAATTTTGAATTTTGTGTATACATTTTAGAATGCAGATTGAGCAAGGTTTCCGCAAATTACATTACGGTTGGCGAATAGTGAATCGAATTTTACTTAAGTTTTGTGCAATTCGGTTTTTGTTAAACGGTCTTTGAATTAATATAGAATTAATAGACTACGTGGAATTAATATATTTTATACTACGATTTAGACTATGTGGAATTAATATAGTGAAACTATCGCAGTCACTACAAGTGTGTATTCCAATATAGAATTAATATAGTGAAATTCAATGGATTCCAAGCAGCTTGTCAAAAATTCAAGATCACCCGTCATATTCAGCGAGAAAACGCTCGCTCAAAAGGCCTCGGTGGCAGCCCTGCTCCACCTGTTGTCACATGGGGGAGGATTCACATTGGCCTTTCAAGGATCTGTGGGTTAATATACGTCTGGGCGATGTTTAAGCTGTGTGGGTATCAAAATGCTGGATGATATTTTTCCTGCATGTACTCTTTGAGCTAGTTGTCCCACATAAATTTTTACATCACTGTGGAGAATTTCACGGCTCTGTCGATGCATAGACAATTTTTATTGACTATCGGTGATCGGAGGCATCAAATTACTGACACGTGCGAATGCACCAGAAATCGTGTGGATAGTTGGGATTATCAGATTTGTTTGTGATTAAATTTAATGTAGAATGATCTGACTATTTCCCATGGTTGGAATAACGATGTCTTTGTTTGGAATTTAATTAGTCCATGCACTGCCTTAGCCTTGACAAAACCGGGACGACTTGCTTTCAAATTTCAACGACGTTCATTGTGAAATTCTTGCACTGTCTTTTTCTTATAAATCATGGATCTAGTCAGAATTTTCATAAGTAGTGTTTTCCCTCGAATGTATTTCAAAATGGAACCCTTTCACGACTCATCGAATAATAAAGAAGAAGCTGCCCCACGTGTGAAATCAACAATAAAGTGACGTTGATTTCGAGACATCCACCGCCATCCCCAATAAGGGGTCGAAATCAACAACGAATGAGATGTAAGATAAATAATTTTAAATAATTCAAAAAATATATAAAATCGAGTTGTAATGTCATAGTTTATAAAACCTCACAGATTTTTTTATCAATAATCGACTAATAGCTGGTCAACCACGTATCAATCACTATATACCATGCTGGGGCTGCAGGTATAATAATAATTTACCTCAAAATATCATAATTAGTTATTAAAATTCCCATACGTATCTAGCTTTAAGAATATTAGATATTTACTTGGAATAATAAAAACAATTCTAATTAAAACAATATTTTCACTTTACTTTACTTAATTTTTCAAAATTTAATGGAATGAATTAATAATTTACATAAAATTATCAATGTCGATAATATCTTAGTAATACAAAAATTTCCAAATTCGATAAAATATGTGCTAAAGTTTTTCCCATAGAATGATACCATAGTAACATAGTAAATTAAAATAGAGAGCTATTATATCCAACCAACTATCATGCAACCTTCAAGTAGTCATCTTGGGCCAAGGCTACTTCACCATGAATTAGATATACTGTATGAAACTTTAGTAATATGTGGTTGTTAAAAATGTAAAGGATTGAAGATGAACATATAGCAATACACACAATCCTATAATGTAAATGATTGAATTGCCCATGTTGATAATTTAATGCCTCTCACTGTTCTTGAGGATATAATGGGAGATATATATAATAAACATTTTGGTATGCTTATATTTTGAAATGTTAAAGTTTAAATTAATTGTGTTTAGTTCTAAATTGACCAACCCATGTGCCAATTTGATTAAATATAGAGTTTTAGTGATTTTTTTTATATGATATCTTATTCAAAAAAATTATACTAAGAGGTGCAAAATGTTGTCTGAGCTAAAATGAATGAATGATGTTCATGTACACAACAAGGTTTATTAAATGTATAAAGGGAAACATGTACTTCTTTATTTCTTTCGAATACAAAATTAAATACCAAACCTATAATAATTGAGTTATATATGGTGCTTTGGTAATCTTCCCTCCATATGTGTAATGTTTGTGCCAAATACACTTGTTGTTGTAATAATTACATCATCACCAAGTATAAAATAGATTTTGTTAATGTTAGGGTGTTTATATAGGGTGAAATCACGAAGGTGGGTTACACTTTCGTGACAATCAGGTCTCCAAAATTTCGAAAAACATTTTTTCGGCCGAACTAATAATCTTTTTTGGCCGAAAGATATTATTTTCAGCCGAAAACATAAACGTCAAATCGAACGATGCAATAACAACCCCCTCGATTTGTGTGTACAAATTTGGTCGATCAGATATTTTTTTTTCCGGCAATAAGTTTTCGGCCGAACAATTGTTCGGCCGAATTATATTTCGGCCGAACTATTTTTCGCCTGAACATTTGTTCGGCCGAACTATTTTTCGGCCGAACAAATGTTCGGGAGAAAAATAGTTCGGCCTAACTATATTTCGGCCGAAAAATAGTTCAGTCGAACTATTTTTCTCCCGAACATTTGTTCAACCGAACTATCTTTCGGTCGAAAGATTGATTATATATTACCGACACATCGATGTTGGAATGTTTTACACAAATTTGTGTCGTTTGCTGTAAGTTGTCGTGTTGTCGTGTGTATGTTGTTGTGTTGTCATATGGTGAATGCTATTGTGTTGTCGTGAGAAGGTCGCCTGTTGGTCGCGAGCGCAGCGGACGCGAGCGCAAATGAGGTCGGAGCCAGGGTCGTCGTTGCGGTTGGAATAGGTAAGTTTCGAAACCATTTTGTTTTTAAGTTTTTGTTATCGTAGTTTCGACTATATGTTTGGACTGTATGTAGATAGGGATGTTACAAAACAGAGAAAAAATTTCCCAGAGTTCAGGAGCTAGTTCGGTTCTACTAAATAAAGTCATGTTTACTGTGTCTTTGGTTGTTTTGTTATGTGTTATTAGCGGTTACACAACCCGATATAGATATAAATGCTTTGTCTGAGCCTTTTTTTTATATCTCTTTGCTTTGGCATAACTCCTTTTCTGTTCGTTGTTTAACTATATGCTTTGTGGATTTTCTTAGGTTTTATATCTTAGTTAGGAACTAGGTTTTCTTCTGTGTGATATGTGTTTTCACCTACGCAGTATAAGTTTATGGCTTTATTTTATTGAGTTTTTAAATTGATACGTATGAATATTATATAGGACTCTTGTGCCTCTATTTAAATCTTCTAAAAATCAAATCTCTTGATTCTGTGAATATACCGCTCGATGCTTATCGTTCAACTCATTTTTGTTTTGAAGAGCATGGAAAAATTTAGTAGGATTATCAACTGTGTGTACAGGGAGTTCTTTTTTCTTAAAAAAAAAGTATTTCCAGCATTCGGCCTGTAACCTTATTACTTGTGGTCCACGTCATTATACTTTGAAGATTTAGGTTGTAAGGTGATTGTTCGAACAAACCCTCAAGCCCGTTTGATTTATACTCATAGTGGGTTTATATATTAATTTCCTTGGGTTTTGTGCTCTTTAAGAAAATTTTTGTATCTAACTCAATTGAATTTCTATTTTTGTCAACAATCCCTAGATTTAAGAAACTAGTTTCAGTGTCCTGTAAATCTATATTTTTTGAGCTAGGAAAGAGGATAATGCCTCTATGTGATTATGCTCTACCTTCTGCAACTTTTATTATGCTGGAAAAATTTTGATTACTGGTCAAAGTCACTTTGTTAGCTTAAGGAAGGAATTTTAAGTATTTCGAACTTTGTTCTTGCATTCCATGTTTTGAAACTTGAATATACAGTTATTGCATTTAGGTTTTTTAACCGTTTAAATATTACTCATGAACATTTTTTTAAGGCCATCTATATTAACTTATTCCTCAACTAACCTGCATATATGATTAGTTTAACCAGCCTCTGCTATGCATTTTAGTTCCTTAAACAGATAACCCATTTCTTAGCATTTTAAATGGTATTTGTTTTTAATTTTATTTCTGAAATTAGAAAGAATAAAAGTTATATTTTTTTACATGGATACAATTTATATGCTATCATGTTAATCACTATTACAATTTATTTGTAGCTATTATAACACATGCAATTCAGTTTTTCTTTCACCTACTTTTGCTTATAGTTATTGTTGCTATTTTAACTGTTTTAAATACAAAATAAATTAAAGTTTTAAGAGATTGTAATGACATAATTCACCAGTCATTAAATGTTTACATTTCAATCATCATTACTGTATCTTACATTAGTTTAACATCCCTGGAATTTATTTCTTCCTTTTCCTTTTATATAAAATTTAATTATTACTTTTTTTCAATCAAACCATTGGAATGAAAAAATTGTCATTTTTTATATTTGTGTGTTTAAAGTTGTTTCTAGTTTAGTTAATAAGAAAGTTTTTATAAAGTTAGTTTTTTTTATAAAGATGTTTGAAAAAGATGCTCATGCTTATTTTTTTCTTATGCTTATGCCAAATAATTAGTTATGTAAATTTTTACCTTATTTATATCACCATCTAAATGTGAACATGTATCACTTTGCTACCTTACCTTGAGAAGTACATGAAAAAAGGGCCTCCCCATTTAAC
>ML781629.1:661194-692839 GCA_009831015.1 Picea engelmannii | reverse complement strand
TTGGAAACGAAATTTTCTATGTTTGTGTAATGTTTTTCTTGACGTTCCCAAAGTTTTTGCCATGTGTAGTGTCAAACGATCTTTTATATTTCTCCCTGAAACAATTGTTGTTTGTAACGTTTTACGTGCAACACAGACATCTTGTTTTCGAGATTTTCCAAAATCTTTTAATACACTAGTTATATTTTTAAAGACATTATGTTGCACCTTTGTATCCTTTGTCGACTTTTGAATAACCAATAATGATGTAGCTTCTTTTAACTTTCTTGACTTCAATAGAGAAAGTAAAAGTTGAGCCTGTGTTGTTACTGAGTCATCTTTGAAATAAGTATTATATATATTCTTAGTTCGATATCTTATATAATTCTTAGCTTTTTTCTTTCCAAATTTGTCAGTATCAACATTTTCTAATATTTCATCATCAATGTTGATAGATTCTCCTTCATATTTCAATTTAAAGTTTATATTAAAAAACATAACCCAAACACAAATTCACTAAATTATATATACTTGAGTGTTCATATTATATTAATCTAAATTTATGTACACATACCTATAGGTGATTCATCTTTTGATTCAATTTCGGTTTCAACGTCTTCTTCGACATTATGAGACAAATCTATTTCTGTTTTTTGAAAAACATCAAATTGTAATTACAATCAATTATATTATTTACAGTATTTTTAATTTGAATTCTATACTTTGAATTTGGTACTTTCTGAATATAGTCCCAATGTGTGTCATGTGCTTGATCATCATATCTGCATGCATGCCTGGCTGAACTTCTTCTTGTCGAAAATCTCTATTGACATTATCATCGTTTATTTATTCAATATTCACACGTTCTTGTTTCTTTCTCCGATAAAGCTCTTTCCTTTGCTCGATTTGGCGAGTATCATCTCGAGTGCGATCATATTTTCTCTTGCGCAAACTTTTGTTTTCCATGATTTTTATAGTTATCTGTAAAAGATATGTTCAGCAAAGACTTCACCTTGAAAAAATGCTCAACATTTATCTTTCAACCCATAAATTGTTATTCCAATAAAAACTTGAACAAACATCATTTACCTTATTCAACAGAAACCAAAAAGATGATTCTAAACTTTGTTTAAGTGTTTTAAAAAAACACCATGTATCGATATCGATCCTCTGATTAAGCCTATGGAACAGAGGGAATAAAGAAAAAAAGAAAAGAATATAGCGACAATCAGTAATGGAAATGCTTTGAAATCCTTATCCTCGAGCTCATATCTTTTTGTTCATTTGATGGATTGTGTTAAATTTGTTCGGTTGCAATCCTATTTATACAATTTGGCGCGAAAAAAACCTATACGACGTGTTGTTTCATATTTTCCGACGGTCGGAATTCGTCCGACAGTTTTTCGGCCGAAAGATCTGGAAACCGTTTAGTTTGACGGATTCCATTAGATTTTATCCTTTTGGCCGAAAAATTATTTTTTCGGATGAAATATGTTTTCGGCCGAAAAAATGAAATTGCAACTAAAAACCAAAACCAGAGAAATGCCCCAAGCATAACTAAACTTCAGAGGTTGTGAACTCCTACAAACATTGAGAATTTGGTTTCGAAAATGACACCAGCATTTCCAAAATTGAATCTACTTTCAATTCATATAATTTGTTTTCATTTTCTTTATTTTTATCAAATTTTATTTAATTTTAAAAAAACTCACTACATAATATTTTCAGCAGACATTATGATTCGGTGAAATGAAATATCGGTATCTCAAAAAATATACAGTGAACAAATTTGAAAAATATATATTCATAATCCTTAAACTGTTATTTTCAAAACGGTATATTTAAATTTTAGTTTTAAGTAAAAATTAAGATAGATACAAGGTGTAGAAAAACATGTTTTTAAACTTTGCAACGTTTTCAGCTTGGTCAACTTAAAAAAATTCTAGAAATTATAATATTCATCCATTAAATTCAAAATAATAGTCATAATAAAATATAGTCTCTGTAGATTGTTGCAGTATATTTTGTTTCTTCAAAACATAAGTTTAATAATATATACAATGTTGTAGAAATAAGTAACTCATTATCATTCATTTCATGTTTAAGAAACATACTGTTAAACAATTGTCAAATTGACATATCAAATCGTGATAAACAAAAATTGAAAAATAGTCATTGGAAAGCTAACACAATTCTTCACAAGTTTTGTTTTTACTGTAAAGTGAAATTCTAAATAAAAAAAATACTTTTATACGTCGGAAGTTGAATAACTTGTGAAAATACAGTTTTTTTTCTCATAAAACAAGCAAAAGTGTAACCCATCTTCATGATTTCACCCTATATCCATTTGCATATGTTTTTTCCTCCAAAAACATTTAGTAGGATTTATGTGTTTTTCTAGTCCTCAATATAGTTTTTGTGATTACTTTCATATTATTAAATATACATATATATTTTTCATGCACATGCATAAATCCCATGATTAATGAAAAATTAATAAGAAGAACTTGTTATACATATATGGCCATCCATGCACTCATGGAAAAATTACAAGGTTCATAAATTAATATAGATAATCATTATTTGGTGTAATTTTTTTTGTTTTGAAGAACATTCCAATGACAAACAATTCACAATTCTTTATGAAGATGAAGAAATCAATATGAATTGTTGTGCATGTAGTAAGTAGTCTATCTCCCAGTGATGAGTTGTTAATTAATGATAACTTAAGAATACCACTAACTTCTCATAAAATATCAATTATGTAACATTCCCATCCACCAACAGGCTAGACAATACCACTACTCAGACACTTTACTTAGCTCTGATACAAAATTGTAACATCCCCAACCTTCAACAGGTCAGGCAACGCCACTACTCAGATTCTTTACTTAGCTCTGATACCAAAATGTAACATCCCCAGCCACCAATAGATCGGATAATGCTACCACTATGGAACATTCACACACACACACACACATAACATGCATTTTAATCAAAATTAAACACATAACACAGAGTTACTGTTACCATTCAGATTCAAACAAGATTAACAATAAATCCACATGCAACAGAACACATGATAACATTCAAGCAACAGTAGCACAAACATGCATAACATATAAATTAAGCACAAACTTATACTTATCTTTTCAATTGGAGTAACACCACCAACTACATGTAAACCTTCCACAAACCTCCCATCCTTAGACCACACTGCTCATCACTCTCAATAGTAGGTCACCTCCGAGCTGGGACTAAGCTCCACCAGGCAAGGGATTCCTAGGCTAGGCAAGGTCAATAGGGAAGTCATGCAGTGAAAGAGGAATGATTTTCTCCCAAGAGCCACTTACGACCATTGCTCATAGAATCTTATTCCCCACATGCCTATCCCACCCCAGGAGTATACACCTTCACTATCACACAGTCCATCGACCGCTTCAACTCCCTTACCTTGGGCTTCAACAACAGGATAGACCAAAATTCTCAGAGCTTTGTAGAAGCTACAGGATCCCTTCCAGGAGTTATCACTTCCTCATCACACTCTCTCACCTGGAGAGAGTTTCTCACAGGCCTGAAAACCTTCCTCTTCAACCACGGGCCTAACAACTCGCTTCTTCAACTAGTCTTCAAATTAGATCCAACAAGGTGAGGACAACAACAACTAGTCAACATCACTCAAGAAAAACAGAAGGAAACAACCGAAAAATGGTTCAGGTACGGACTTGGCTCTACAAGAGAGGATAGGCTGGGTTCATGGAAATACACAGGTCAACTGCTAGGTTCTGGCTTTCAAAATGCGTGGTTATATAGAGGTCCAATGCAGAGGCAAAACGGGTTCAGACCGAGGATGGAATAGTGACAGAATGAACCTCCAACACAAGTTGAATCATTAGTTTTAACTGCATGCACCCAGGTCCACACTTGTCTTCCTGGAGCCACATGAGTTCCACTTAGCACGCATTCCCTTTTCCCCCAGGAACTTAGGATAAAAACATGTCTTTCACACAACTTTTGGAATAATAATAAATTATTATTCTCAAGGACCTAATCCCCTAAGCTTAGCCCCTCTTTCCAACCTTTCATCCCCCTCTCCCTTACCTATCCTTGTGGAAGCTTAGTCCCCCATCATTCTTTTTTCATGGTCGTTCTACACGCAACGATATTTATATTTTATTAATGATCTGCATAATTACATATACAAAAATTAGGCTCCTTGCCTTTAACACCTAGGCTCTCCGGCCTAATAAACACATAATCCCACCAGCTTATATACACTTGGCTCACTGACCTATAAACATGATTACAATTCATAATATAACTGGGGCACATCCTTGGGGTATTACAATCCCCTCCCCTTATTTTTTCACTGTCCTCAGTGCAACTCTTTACACAACATCAACACAACTTTCAAAATCTTCAAGAAGATGCGGGTATTATGGCCGCATGGCATCCTGATGTTGCCATGTCACGTCCTTAGGACCGTACCAGGTCCAATGGACCTTTACAATCCCTATGGATCGATTCCAGAGATGTTTTCTCTTTCGATCCAATATGCACACAGGATTCACTTGCAAGATGCCTTCTTGGTCCACATGAATCACATTCCAATCAATGAAATGATTATCATCAAGTATATATTTATCAAGCAATGAAACATGAAACACATTATGTACAGTCATGGATGCAGGTAATGCAATCATATATGCAACTGGTCCAATCCTTTCTAGGATTTCAAATGGCCCACAAAATCTGGCTGCCAACTTTGAATAGTTTCCCAGCTTAAGGGAACTTATGTTGGCTTTCAATTTCAAGAAAACATGGTCATCCACTTTAATATATTGGTGGTTTCTATTCTTATCATCATGACTCTTCTTCCTATCTTGGGCATCCTTCAAATTATGTTTAATATTCATCATTTTCTCTTTCATTTCCTTGAGCAACTCTGGCCCAACTATTGCTCTATCTGCTGGGTTATCCTAGCTTATTGGAGTGTTGCAATTTCTTCCTTAAAGTGCTTCAAATGGGCTCATCTTCAGTGATGCTTGATACCCATTGTTGTATGTGAATTCTACCAAGTGTAGGTAGTGTTCCCATTTATATGGTCTTTCCATAACATACATCCTTAGTATGTCTTCTATTACTCGATTCACCCGCTCTGTCTACCCATTAGACTTAGGATGATAGGCTATGATGAAGTTTAGGTTCATTCCGAACCCCTTGAATTACCCTTTCCAAAATTTTGCGGTAAATTTCGGGTATCTGTCAGACACAATTATCTTGGGAACACCGTGCAATCATGTTATTTCCATTATAAAGATATCGACAACATAATTTTCCTTGTGAGTAGTCTTCAATGGAATAAAATGGGAAGCATTCGTAAGCTTTTCCACCACCACCATGATTGAATCATGTTGCTTACCTGTTTTGGGCAATCCTTTAATGAAATCCATTGTCACTACCTCCTACTTCCACTCAGGAATGGGTAAAGGTTGTAGCAACCCTGCTGGGTGCATGTGCTCAACTTTAACCTTCTAACACTCCATACATCTGGCGATGTATTCAACAATTTCTTTCTTCATACTTGGCCAAAAGTAATGGCTCTTGACTGCTGCTACATTTTTTTGATATCCAAGGTGCCCAACATAAGGCACATTATGCATTTCTTTCAAAATCATAAGTTCAATTCTTGGAAATTAGGTACATAAGCTCTGTTTTTGTACAAGAGTGTTCTATCAACTCCCAACTTATAATCTTCCACTTTCCGTGGAATCTCACCTTGTTGTATCTTTTCTACCAACTCCATGTACTGCAAATCTGCATTTGCAGCTTCCAAAATTCGGCCCTTAATATCCGTTTGGTACATGCTAATGGTTGTAGCATGTAGTTCATGCACTCTTATGCTGAGTGCATCAACCACTTTGTTCTCTTTTCCTTTGATATGCTTGATATCAAAGTCGTACTCACAAAGGAATTCCAACCACCTAGTCTGCCTAGCATTCAAGGTTGGGTGATAAAACAAATACCTCAGACCGTTATGGTCTGTACTCAGTTCAAACCTCCTTCCCATGATGTAGTGTCTCCATTTCTTCAAAGAATGCACTATGGATGCCAAATCCAAATCATGAGTGGCATAGTTCTTTTCATGCTCTTTCAGTTTCTTGGACTCATAACATATTACAAATCCATTCTGGCTGAGGAATCCTCCTAGTACTTCTTTGCATGCATATGTACACACTACAAAATATTCACTTGGATCTACAATCCCCAGGACTGGAGCATTGGTTAACAACTGCTTCAATCGCTGAAATCTTTTCTCACATTCTTCTCTCCACTGAAACATCTTCTCCTTCCTTTGCAAGGAAGTGATAGGGTGAGATATCCTTGAGAACCCTACAATGAACCTTATGTAATAGCTAGCTAGACCCATAAAGGATCTGACTTTTGTCACATTCTTTGGCGCTGACCATTATCTGATGGATTTTATCTTCTCAGAATCCACGACTATCCCATCCTTTGAAATGAAATGCCTTTGATAAAATGAGCATTTTCTTAACTTGGCATACAGTTGGTGCTCTCTTAGCACCTACAACACCATCGTCGGATGATGTTCATGTTCTTCCACCGACATGGAATACACCAGGATGTCATTCAAGAAGACTATGACAAACTTGTCTAGATATTCTCTGAATAAACCATTCATTAGGCACATAAAAACAACGGGTTCATTCAACAACCCAAATGGCACCACTCTGAATTCATAATGACCGTACCTTGTTCTGAAGGTGGTCTTACTGATGTCTTCATCTTTTATTATTACCTGGTGATATCTTGAACTAAGATCCATTCTTGAAAATATCTTAGCATCCTTCAATTGATCAAAGAGATCATCAATCCTTGGCAGTGGATACTTGTTCTTAACAGTCACTTTGTTCAATTGACTGAAATTGATGCAAAATATCAATGTCCCATCCTTCTTATTCATGAAGAGGACAGACACTCCCCAAGGTGAAAAAATTGGGAATATATACCCCTTCTTCAGAATCTCTTCAAGATGCAATTGTAGTTCTTTCAGCTCTGGTGTACTCATTCTGTAAGGAGTTTTCGACACTAGAGTTGCTCCAGGAATCAGGTTTACAGAGAAGTCAATATCTCTTTTCAGGGGTAGTCCTGGTACCTCCTGGAATACAACCTTAAACTCCTTTAATACCTCACGGTGTTCGATATTTGACACCTTATCCTCAGGTGCTTCATCCAAGTGGGTTGCAAATAATTGACATCCTTTCTTGTAGCACTTCTTCAACTACATTGTTGAAATTTCTCTAATAGCAACAACTATGTGAATTCCTTGGACTGTTTTCGATTTCCTTCTTCATCCAGGCAAGTGAATGCCTTGTTAAGACAATCCAATATGGCATGGTGTTGGTCCAAATAGTCCATCCCAATTAGATAGTCATAGGAACCTAAAGGCAAAATGTTCAATTCATCCCTTATGCTCAGTCCATTCATGTCCACTAGACATGACTTAACCAATTCCGTAATCTTTCTCTTACTTCCTCATGTTGCTATTTTCACTAAACAATATTTTCCATGTTTGCTTCTCGACAATTGCAAACTTTCCACCACACTAAGATCTATATAACTATGGCTAGCCCCTGAATCAATTAAAATAGTAAAGGCATGGTTGTTGATCATACCTTCCACTTCAATCATGTGTGAATGATATTCGTCTTGCTTGTTGTCCAAGGATGTGTATATTCTTGGTATTCTACTGCCCATGTCCTCCACTGTTTTAGCCTGTTGAACATTGTGGACAACTCTCACTTTGTCATTTTTGTGGGGGCAATCTCTGTACCTATGGTTTCCTTTACAACCCCAACATTCCATAGGTGGTTGTCTTCGCGTTTGCCCACCCACTTCAGCCTTCCTGTGATCTCTAAAAGATGGTTTTTCTTGAGAACTGTTTTTGAAAAACGGTGGATTAGCTCCCTTCTTCCTCTGATCCATATTGAAATTCTTCATGTCTTCCCAAGCCTTCCAGAAGGTAGTATTTTCTCTTTGTTGTTCACATAAGAATTTTTCTCTCCTTATAGTTTCTTCCATAGTCTTAGGGTCATCATACTGGATCTTATCACCAATGGAAGGTGGCAGTCCACTCAGATACCTTTGGATATTGACAACTTCATATTTTATGAATGGGATATACTTCAGTAATTCCAAAATCCTTTGCTCATATTCATCAATGGTCATGCTACCGAGCTTGAGTTCAAAGAACTCTTTCATTTTTCTATCATAATATCTCTTAGTCAAGTATTTCCTCTCGAAATATTTCTTGAATTCTTTCCACGTGACATATTTCTCTCTAATGTGTTGCACCTACACAAGTTGATCCCACCACATGGATGCCTTTACTTTCATTTGATACATTTCAATTCTTCCTTCTGCATGAGAGGAATAATTCTGTAGTTGGAAATATTTTCTCATGCCTAACAACCATGTCTCAACATCTTCTGTTAGAAAAATAGGACCGTGGAGCAATAAAATAAAAGAAAATGTAGAAACAAAACATAAAAGATACACAATATAATAAAGACACAGATTTACGTGGTTCACCAAGTGTGGGCTACGTCCACCAGAGAAATTGCCAAGCCCTTCCTTTATTATTATCCAACATATGAAGGGATACAACCTACAACAAACCCACTGTAACTTCCTCTTCTTTCTCTCATAGTGTTCTATCTCAGAATACAATATTTGCCATCAATCATAGCCACAATACATTTTCCTCATAAAAGAGGGTTTCCTTCTAGGGCAAGAAACCCTAACATAATTTCTACCATTAGATCTGTGACCTTATAATGAACGGTCCAGATTTACAATGAAATTAAAATATACATTTATAAGGAAAATTTTCCTTTGGGAGCTTCTCCCCCAAACCCCCATCGGGGTATAAACATAGTTGAAAGTAAAAGACCTCTAAATCAGGAAGATAATCAAGCTCCACAACCAACAATATCCCACTTGAATATTGATCTTAACAACTCCACTGCTGTTGCATATGTTGGACTCTAAACCTTCTTGGACCTGGTAAATTTCTTCATCTTCATTCTTGAATACCAACTAAAACTGAGCAGGAACCCAGTTTCTCCCTGGTTACTCCCTTTCTTAACATGTCTACAGGATTCTGGCTAGTGTGTATCTTTTCCAACTTCAAATGTCCATCTTCCAAGGTGGATCATATGAAGTGGTACCTCAACTGTATATGCTTAGTCTTCGAATGGAAGGCTAAGTTCTTTGAAAGATGAATGGCACTCTCACTGTCACAGTACAACCTTCTATTCTCTTTCTTATTTCCCAATTCCTCCATAAACCTCTTTAACCAAATCATCTCTTTACTAGCCTCTGTAGCAGCAACATACTCTGCCTCTGTTGTTGAAAGTGCAACAACCTTTTGCAGTTTTGAAATTGAACTTACTATTGTTCCACCTATAGTAAACACATACCTTGTGGTACTCCTCCTACTATCTTTATCACCTGCCATATCTGAATCAACATATCCTTGTAGAATAGTTTCTGAACCTCCAAAACATAATGCATGATTAGCAGTACCTCTCAAGTATCTGAGAATCCACTTTACTGCCTCCCAATGTTATTTATCTGGATTGTTCATATATCTGCTCACAACTCCCACTACATGTGCAATATCTGGTCTTGTGAAAACCATTTCATACATTAAGTTGCTAATTGTTGATGAATATGGGACCCTGGACATGTATTCTATCTCCTCCTGTGTCTTGGGACACATTTCCTTAGTTAATTTGAAATGGTTGGCCAAAGGTGCACTAACTGGTTTTTCATTCTACATTCTAAACCTCTCCAACACCTTCTCTATGTACTCACCCTGAGACAATGTAAGTTTGCAATTTTTCCCGTCTCTTGTTATTCTCATACCAAGGATTTTCTTTGCAGCACCCAAATCCTTCATTGCAAATGAATTGGCTAATTTCCTCTTGAGCACATTTATATCTTTCATATTATACCTTGCAACAGGCATGTCATCTACATACAATAGCAAGATAATAAAGCTTCCATTTTCTAGCTTTTTAAAATAAACACAGTGATCAGAATGACATCTACTATAACCCTATTCTGTCATAAACATGTCAAACTTCAGATACCACTACCTTGGAGCTTTCTTTAGGCCATATAAGCTCTTCTTCAAACTGCATACCAAATTCTCCTTCCCTTTGACATGATACCCCTGTGGCTGCTGCATATAAATCTCTTCCTCTAAATCCCCATGGAGAAAAGATATTTTTACATCTAACTGTTCAAGATGAAAATCTTCTACTACCACAAGACTTAAAATAGTTCTAATTGAAGTCATTTTAACAACAGGATAAAATATTTCATCAAAATCTATACCTTTCTTTTGTGAAAACCCCTTTACAACAAGTCTAGCCTTGTACCTCTTTTATCCTCCATCTTCTTCCTTCAACTTGTAAACCCATTTATTCTGCAATGCTCTTTTTCTTGCNCAAGTATGGTTATTTACCAAGGAATCCATTTCCTCTTTCATGCCTTGATCCCACTTCCTTTTGGTGTCTACCTGCATTGCCTCTTCATAACATTCTAGTTCACCAGAATTAGTCAACAATAAATAATACAATGAAGGAGAGTATCATTCAGGGGGTATACTTAACCTGGTAGATTTTCTAACAACACTTGTAGGTGTTTGAGGTACCTTATGATCCTATTGTTATACATTTTGATTTTCTGGTTCCTTTGGAATTTCTTTTTTAGTGATCTCATCAAGCGTTGTGTATTCTTGTTTTTCTTTTTCCTGTTTCTTTCCCTACAACTAATCTTTGTACATGACCTTCTCATTGAATATGACATCTCTACTCCTAATGATTTTGTTATTTTCATAATCCCATAAGCGATAACCAAAATCATTAACACCATATCCAATAAAGGCAGACTTCTTGAATTTTGCCTCAAGCTTTGTTTTATTTTCTTTATCAATATGCACAAATGCTTCACAACCAAAAGTTTTCAAAAAAGAATAGTTTACCCTTTTTCCTGTCCATTCCTCCTCTGGAATTCTACCATCCAAAGAGATTGAATGTTCTCTATTTATTAAGTAAATAGCAATATCTATAGCATCTACCCAAAACTGTAAGGGAAAACTAGCATGCAATCTCATACTCCTTGCATGCTCCATGATTGTCCTGTTCATCCTTTCTGACACACCATTTTCTTGTGGTGTTCTTGGAACTATCTTCTCTCTATGAATCCCATGGTATGAATAGTAATCATCAAACTCCTTGTTGCAATATTCACCTCCATTATATGATCTAAGACACTTCAACTTTTTTCCTGTATCATTCTCAACCAAAGATTTCCATTTCTTAAAAGTATAAAAAACATTAGTTTTTTGTCGAATGCAATAAACCCAAGTTTTTCTAGTTGCATCATCAATAAAAGTAATATAATAATGAGATCCACCAAGAGATGATACCTGAGATGGTCCGAGTACATTTGTATGCACAAGCTCTAACCTTTCACTCTTCTTTTCTTTTCCGACTCTGAGAAAACTGACTCTCTTCTATTTTCCATAAACACAATGCTCACAGAAGTCCAAATCAATTTGTTTAATATCTAACATCAAATTGCTTTTATGAAGTATCTACATCCCCTTCTCACTCATGTCTCCAATCCTATGATGCCACAGTGTTGTATCCACTTCTGTAGAAGCTAAAGAGATAGAAAAGTCAGTATTACCAGTACATAAATACACTGTACCTACCTTCTCTCCTTTCTCTATCACCAATGATCCTTTGATGACATTCCACGTCTTATCTGTAAATATGGATATACAACCTTCACTTGCCAACTTCCCTCTTGAAATTAGATTTTTCCTTAAATCTAGAACATGTCTTACCTCTTTCAACAAGCATTGGTTTCCATTGCGTTGCTTTATTTTTACCTTTCCCATTCCAACAATTTTACATGGTGCATCATCACCCAAATGAACCTATCCAAAATCACCTTGAACATAATCTAGAAAATGTTTCCTATGGGGTGTGGCATGAAATTAAGCCCCTGAATATACTACCCAAGACTCAGAAATATTATCTATAGAAAGAATCAAAGCATCTTGTAACACATCACCTGTTACATTTGCTTCCTGATTTCTCTCCTTCTATCCATATCTTTGTTTATTTGGAGCTCTACAGTCTTTCTTCAGATGTACTTTCTTCCCACAATTCCAACACTCTATCTTTCCAAGTCTAGATTTGGATTTGCCCTTCCTAGAACTCCCACAGTTCCCAAAACCCTTTCCTCTATCCTTTTGTCTTCCCCTGTTCTCCATGTTCAATGCATTTCTTGATGTCTCACCTGTGCTTTTCCATCACATTTCCTCACTAAGGATAACACCAACAACATCATAAGATTTTAAAGTATTTGAACCAAAGACAGAGTTACTTACAGCCATGACCAAGCCGCTCCAGCTTTTTGGCAATGAGCACAAGATTAGAAGAGCCCTAACCTCATCATCAAAGTCCACTTTTATGGAGATTAGTTGATTAGTAACTGTATTAAAATCATTTAAATGATCTGCAACAGACCCACCTTACAACATCTTCATATTAAATAATCTCTTCATTAGAAATATCTTATTGGACGCTGAGGGTTTTTCATACAATTTGGCCAATGCGTCCATCAAACCCTTCGTCATCTTTTCTTTCGAATTATTGAAAGCCATCGACGTTTCCAGGCTCAGTTGTATCATTCCTAGAGCCTTTCTATCAAGAATATCCCATTCTTCATCCTTCGTAGTCGTCGACTTCTTTGCTATTCCGCCCAATGGTAGGAATAGATCCTTCTGATATAAATAGTCTTCCATCTGCATCTTCCATAACTGGTAGTTTTGGCCATTAAATTTCTCGACCCTAAACTTTCCATCTTCCGGCATTGCTCCCACTCGAACCAGGAACCCTCTTTTCATGCGAGTTACCTTTCACTCTGATACGAGTTGTTAGAAAAACAAGACCGTGGAGCAATAAAATAAAAACAAATGCAGAAACAAAATATGGAAGATACACAATATAATAGAGACACAGATTTAAGTGGTTCACGCAGTGTGGGCTACGCCCACCAGATAAATTGCCAGGTCCTTCCTTTATTATTATATAGCATATGAAGGGATACAACCTACATCAAACCCACTATAAATTCCTCTTCTTTCTCTCACAATATTCTATCTCAGAATACAATATTCCCCATCAATCATAGCCACAATACATTTCCCTCATAAAAGAGGGTTTCCTTCTAGGGAAAAAAGCCCTAACATAATCTCTACCATTAAATATGTGACCTTATAATGAATGGTTCAGATTTACAATGAAATTACAATATACATTTACAAGAGAATTTTTCCTTTGGGGGATTTTCCCCCGAACCCCCATCGGGGTATAAACATAGTTGAAATTAAAAGACCTCTGAAAGTAAAAGATCCCTTTTACTTCATTATCTGAACTGAAATCATTATGTTCCTCCTCCATTCTCTTCTCTCAGTGGCAATTCACTTTGATCCTGACACTCATTGAACTTTGAAAACACAATGTGCAGTCAACCAGAATTTGTCAGGCCATCACCTTAACAAATCTCACAACATTCATAAACCAACGTGATTTAAGAAAAAAATCAATTTCTATTTTCTTTATGAGCTCATCTCTGCTATAAATTTTGGGCACTATCCCCTTTCTCTTAGTCCTCAACCCACGCGACCATGGGTCGTGACCAAGTGCTAGATCAATAAGCGCTTACTCAGGCCTTCGGCCTTCGACTTCGGAATATTTCCAAGCATCACACAACGATCTCTCAGAGTTCAGATTATCAGACTCGCGAAGTAAGGTGGATCAAAATTCCACGACTACCCAACATCCAATGGCTGACACCCACTGTGGAACTTCAAACATCTGAGCTCCAGGACTTCAGAGCTTCAGAGCTTCGGGACTTCGAAAGATTTCATATCCGCACACCCACAAAACCTCGAACTGTTAATTTCTAAACACTTCCCAGTCACCTTTGGTGATGTTAATACGTCTCATCACCTCGACATTACAAAACTTTTGAAAGTTCTTTCTTTCTTTCCCTTATGAACCATTCTTCTAGAGTGTCAAGTCTCTGGACTTCACAACCGATGCCATGCATCCACTGGGACCCACGGTTTCTTACAACACTTAATGCCTATCAAATTGTGGGGGCATACATCTACGGTTTGGATTAACTCGCCTTTCATCCTGCATTTCCTCTGACGCTGGCATGTAACCCCGCAAGAAAACCGTGGTTTGGATTGCGGGACCGCCGTAAGAAATTAATTCTCGTACAATTTGGGTCCCCTCTATTCCTCCTAGCTGTCAATTTGGATGTATCGTGATCAACGCCAGTGTGGGCCTGAATACCTTTAACTATGTTATTCAACCCCAGGGCCCATATAGTACAAATCTAAAATTCTGGGTGGGGTACATGGCAGGTATAGGAAAGGTCCACATCACCTCCAGGTGACATCATCATGACTCACCACTTCAACTCTTTGGGATTCAGAGCTTCGGACTTTGGGATTTTCGAACTCACAACACTTGCCTCCTTGACGCATGTCCTTCACAACAAATGATTGTGATCTACTTTGGCCTTTGAGACTTCGGGAGTTTGTCACACTCCACACTTGAAATCCTTCAAAGTGACTTTCCCCGAAGTCTCATATCTATTGAAAAGTACCCCTCTGGCGACCAATGACCAAGATCTACATCAACTATTTCACTTTCTCCTCGATCATAGAACTTCTGAAGTGCTCTTGCTCCGGATTTGTGGATCTTGCGCCACCTGTCAACTTGGAACAGACAATTATTGATCCCTTGTGCTCAGATCTGATGGCTTGGGATCTATTTCCTCCTTAGTGCTCTCCTTTTCTTTCTTGGACATGGATCTAATGATACAGACTTCTTCCAACAACAAATCTGATGATTGTTGTCACTCCTCCTTCTGAGCTTCATTTCTTGAACCCCTTTCTCCTTAGAGGGTGTCTTTGACACTTAGTCCTTTCGTATCTGTGCACTCCTTGCAACAGATTTTAGCATCCCTTCACGAGAAAACTCAATCTATTTCTCTCGAGATTTTTGAGTCAAAGACTCTTTCGATGCACTCCTTGCACCTAGGGAAATTTTGAACCTCGAATTTTGTCCCTTTCGACAAAAAATCACTCTAAAAACTTTGTCTCATTAACCACTAACATGACCCATCCAGGACGGGTGTTGAAACCATGGCTCTAAACTCAAATTTTGTCTACTTCGACAACAGTTCTTTCTGAAACTTTTTCTTCAACTTCCATCAACATGGCCCATCCAGGCTCAGTGTTGAAACCATGGATTTGATACCAAATTGTAACATTCCCAATGACCAATACACTAGACAATGCCACTACTCAAACACTTTACTTAGCTTTGATACCAAATTGTAACATCCCCATCCTTAAACAGGCCGAGCAATGCCACTACTCAGATGCTTTACTTACCTCTGATACCAAAATGTAACATCCCTAGCCACCAATAGGTCGAATAATTCTACCACTATGGAAAACTCACACAGACACACGCACACACACACACACACGCACACACACACACACACACACACACACACACACANTTTAATTGAAATTAAACACATAACATAGAGTTACTGCTACCATTCAGATTCAAACAACATTAACAATAAATACACATGCAATGGAACACATGATAACATTCAAGCATCAGTAGCACAAACATGCATAACGTATAAATTAAGCATTGACTGATAATTATTTTTTAAACTGGATTAACAACACCAAGTATGTGTAGACCTTTCACGAACATTACAACCTTATACCACACTGGTCATCACTCTTAACAGTAGTTCACCCTCGAGCTGGGACTAAGCTCCATTGGGCAAGGGATTCCTAGGCTAGGCAAGGCCAATAGGGAAGTCACACAGTGAAAGAGGAAGTATTTTCTCCCAGGAGACACTTACACCCATTGCTCACAGACTCGTATTCCCCACATGACTGTCCCACCCCAGGAGTATACACCTTCACTGTCACATAGTCCATCGACTGCTTCACCTCCCTTTCCTTGGGCTTCAGCAACAGGCCAGACCATAATTATCAGAGATTTGTAGCAGCTATAGGACCCCTTCCAGGAGTTATCACTTCCTCAACACACTCTCTCACCTGGAGAGAGTTTCTCACAAGCCTGCCAAGCTGCCTCTTCAACCACGAGCCTGACAACTCGCTTCTTCAACCAATATTCAACTCAGATCCAACAAGGTGAGGACAACAACAACTTGTCAACACCACTCAGGAAAAACAGAAGGCAGCAACCCAAAAATGGTTCAGGTATAGACTCGGCTATGCAAGAGCGGATAGACTGGGTTCATGGAAATACACATGTCAACTTCTTAGTTCTGGCTTTCAAAATGCGTGGTTATGCATAGGTCCAACATAGAGGCAAAACGATATCAGACCAAGGATGGGAGAATGGAAGAACAAAGCCCCAACACAAGTTGACTCGTCATTTTTAACTACATGTGCCTAGGTCAACACTTGTCTTCCTGGAGCCGCATGAGTTCCACTTAGCACTTGTTCCCTTTTTCCCCAGGAACTTAGGATAAAAACATTTCTTTCACACAACTTCTGGAATAATAATAAAGTATTATTCTCAAGGACCTAAGCCCCTAATCTTAGCCCCTCTTTCCAACCTTTCATCCCCCTCTCCCTTACCCAACCTTGTGTAAGCTTAGTCCCCCATCACTCTTTCTTCATGGTCGGTCTACATGCAGTGATGTTTATATTTTATTAATGATCTGCATAATTACATATAGAAAAATCAGGCTCGTGGCCTTTAACACCTAGGCTCTCCAGCCTAATAAACACATAAGCCCACCAACTTATATACCCTTGGCTCACCAACATATAAACATAATTACAATTCACAATATAACTGGGGCACGTCCTTGGGGTATTACAAATTACATTAGGAATATATTTGTTTGTTCCATTTCAACATAAGAAAATGATGAACTAATTGTATTTTTAGATTTTGAATGGAATTAATATATTTTTCTATATAATATTTTATTTTATTACTTGTTTACCTTCTCTTTTGTTTACACTTAACCCATCATTTATTTTGATATTGTTTATTAATTTGAATTTCTCCTCCCCCCTTTATAGACACATTATCAATATTTCATTTATTAGTTTTTACCAAATACCTTCTTTTTCTAATTTGATAAAATCCCCCCTCCATACTATTTTAGAATTATCATTTTTATCTTGATTTTAATGTCTACTTATGTCATTATTGAACCTATTTATTCTCCCTAATGTCTCACTCTTCTCTATTTTTAAAACATACATTTTTATCCCCTGGTTATGGGTGGATCGTCCACTCAAAACATTTGGAATGTTTCTAAACTATGACACAATTTAAATGTAGAAATTCTACCATAATGTTTTTCTTAGTTTGATTTCTTCTAAAGTGGTTTGTTGCATTACTATTGGAATATTTTGATGACGCTTATATTGAATGTTTTTTCTAATGTGAAAATATACTAAATTCAAAACATTTATTGATATAACTTTTTTAATGTTCAATACTCACGCAAGCAAGATTAAGATGAGAATCAACACATGCAAATCTAGGGGTGAACCCCACAATGATGTCAAATAAAGAGAACATTATTCAATGAGAAGATATTTTAGTTTTATTTTTCTAGTGATTATTTAATGAACCCCCTATTTAATCGATACTATTTCTTGAGTCACCAATTCATAACATCTACAATAACATGGTTTCTTCTCATGATGTGGATGAAAACAATGATACATAAATTTGTATGGATGATTTTTTATTGTATTTCTACATCCTGGAGGGAATGTTGTCAAATTCCTTCAAGAAAGATGAGCCATAAGAAGATGCTCACTTTTTTCTAGGGTTTGAAATATTCTTCCACCATCCCTATTTTTGGAGATGTGTTAAGGTCTATGCAGGTGGGGGAAGACATGTTATTGTACAACTTGAAAGAAATACAGGTTATGTGAGATATGTGTTTATCAACACTATTGAGGAAATTAACTAATAATTTTCCTCTAATTTAATCAATCGTATCACACAAACATAATTTATAAGGGATATAGTCACATGCTTAATGGCATTATACACTATTTTTTCTTAAAAAGTTGAGTTTAATGAAAGATAAGATCATAGGGGATTCACCTTATTGACCAATATCGTATCACGTCCATTATATAATGTTGTTATGACAACAATAGGGATGTACAATAGGTAATTTTTTTTTTTTGCAACGGATAAAAGAATCGTCACACATAATTCATAGAAACACATAATAAAAATGAAATCATAATTAAAAACATTACATGCGGCACCTCAATGTAATCAATAATGACACAATCCAACACATTGACATAAATGATAGCGACACGAGATCAATGCATAAACATAAATAACAACACAGTTCAGTACATCACAAGCAACCAAAGAAAATATAAATAACGATCGACCATATCATTAAATATTTAAAGTAACTACCCACCCAACCTATCCTGCATGGTTAATACCTCCAGGACACATAAGAAATGCTCAAGCCTAGGATTCATTCGATTGATTTTGACCATTTAAGGTCTCAAGGCTAGAGACCGTTCTGAGGAACAATGAGGTATCTATTCCCCCCCTCAATCAATCACAACTCATGACTCTGGACTAGATTACTAGTCACACATCAACATAATTTCAAGGCACAAGAGTAATCATCAATTTTTATTTCAAGGTGCAAAGAGATCTAATCACATAACCAATCATACATCGCATTAAGTCTAAGGCACAACAATAACAATCAATTTAATTCATGGTGCAAAGGAAATATGACTACTCAATCAATCATACATCAATATTATTCATGGCACGACAGGATATTCAACTACAAAACATACATCGGTTAATCAACGCAATTACTACCTATGAAAAATTATACAATAGTCCAATACACATATCATAAAACATTTGATTGACGCAAAATTATGTCTATGATGCATTCCAACAACAATAAGTAGCTTAATAAAAACTCTATCATAAGGATACGCCAAATTAAACATACTCACAAAGCATTTTATAAAACTTATGCCACATAATTCCAATCACCTAATTCTATGGACATTTCTTCAATAGCTACTAAGTGATGAGGATAGCGAATACAACAACTTATCTTGTTATGATGCATAAGACTCCAAAATTACATCAAGTACGTTTAAATATGAACATTTACACCATAAATAAATTGTCATAATTGAGTTTTCAATCAAGCTATGATTTGACATTATAACATTAATAAATCAATGAACATTCTATTACACTAAAGGAATTGCGACATTAAAGTTAGGATAACAGTTTAATATACGTTATTTGATCTTATTAACTCCATTTTCTATTTCCCACTCACTAATAGAGTTCATTACTCAATCCCAGTACCTTTCGTTCTTCATCTATGAATATCTTATATGTAAATATATTAGGTTTTACACCTTCATATTCCATCATTTTTAATACATCTTGAATCTTCTTCTTGTCCAAACGCTTGTAAAGAAACAACAACCGCTTATACTCAAAATAAGTTAGAGAAAAACTTTCATCCTTCATTTTCTTAAAAATATCTTCAGCTTTCTCAACGTTACATATATATGAGTAGTTGCTAAAAGAGTTTCTTATGCTTCTTGTCCTCTCATGTCTAATGGTATACTTGCAAAATACTTTTCATGTTTAACAATGCCAAGTATCTTAGTGATCATATCCAACCGAAATGCATAGTCACTTTCATTCTTCTTAATTGGATTTTTCACCTCCAACCAATCTAAAACCTTGAGAAGACATTTAAACATGTGATGGTTATGAAGACGCAGAAAGGTGATGAAAAATTCTCTTCTAGTTAAAACATTGCCATCAACAAGACCATGTTCAAGTGAAGAGGGTAAATCGAAGTAATTACAACTCAAAACGGTTGGGTATAACAGTGAGGCATTGTGAACTTCCTCTTTCTCAATTTCTGCATCTGATAATAAGGATCGACATGACCTTCAATAGAGTTAGCGGAATCCTCGAGCTCAAAAAACTCATCTTCAGAAGAATCTGTCGAATCTTTGTCCTTCGTAATGACCTGGGAGGTGACCCCTCATCCCACTTGTGCAAATTTGGGGTACTGGAAATGCCAATTCAATATGCTTCTTGCAGGAGTGGACCCATTTGTTTCACCTAACCCAATGACATCACCTTTTATAGATTTGCATATGAAACTCAAATGTGTTGCATAGTCTTTCCAGTTCTCAAGTCTTCTTGCAGAATCTTTCAAGGTAGGGTGGTATTTACCATGCACCCTTAGATGATTTGTTTTTTTTTCGTAACACCCACAAATTATTTGGCAGAAAACACAATGGCATGTGTCACTGGTCTTCTCAATAATGGAATACTAATAATTCCTGCAATATTATACCCTAACTCTCAGCATATTTGATTCGAACACATTTTATAGAATTGAGCCTAACATTAATCATAACATTATAGAGGGGATAAATTGAACCTTAAAATTTATTTATTTAAAGATAAATTGTGGGGGAATGACTTGAGTTGTGGCCCTCTTCCTATAAAGAGGGTTGATGGTTTGTTTTCATAAACAAAACTCAATCACCCAACGCAACGAAGGATAGGAAGTTCATCTTTTATAAATGAAATCGCACAAGTTCAACAATGCAATGAGGCATTTGTCTCATGATACAATATGAACCATACCACCACATCCATCGCAAAAATAAAAAATGATAATTTAAATTAATTTCTGAATTGTAATATGCTGGAAGCGACTAAGAAATTTCATTCTGTACATACATAGATTCCTGACATCCATGGTTCATCGGGGACATTGAATCGGTAACAATCATTATAGTTCATTTCCAATTTTCCACAAAATCATCAAGAGTATATCAATTCAATTTTATAATACAACATAGTTATATAGGAACTTCTACAACTCTATTACAATTTAAAATATACTAACACTCAACCAAGGTAGAATTACCATGACCAATAAAGATATATTGATGATTCTCTCGTCAACTGGTGTCTCTTCCTTCCTTTTCCCGCTTGCTAATCTCTGAGACTTCATCGATACCTCCTAGCCAACACTAGGGGTAATCTTCTTCTCCATTATCCCCCTGAGTTGCAAAGGGGCCGCACACACAACCAGAAAGCCTCTAGCTCTCAGTTTTCCTCACAAGGTAGATCCACCACTCTCTCTTCAGCTGGGTATCCCAACTCTCACAAGTAAAACCATTAAAAAATTTTGCAACATAACTTTATTCATAATCAATGTGATCCTTTTCCCATCCTTTTCCAATTTCTTTATAGGAGTTTCCTTAATAACACATTCCCACTTGCACAATTAACTCACATTTTAATTAAATAATTTAGAATTATTCCCCTCCGTACACTTGTCACGCTCTCCATATGTTGCACATGAAAATTCCATAATTTATTTTAATTAAAAGTCAATTTCCCTCACCTCTCCTAAAATCACTCCTTAAACCACTCCTAGTTGTCTCTTTATTCCTCTTATTTCAAATTAATGGATGACACCTTTCTAAATCCGAGTTGAGTTAAAATAGGATTCTTCTCTAGTTAGACTAATGTTAACTAGACTCTAGATACCTTTCTATGCGTACACATTCTTTTATGCTTTATTTATTTCTTATCTTAAATTCCAATTTGGTATTTTCTGCGCACATGTGTATTGTATTAATTTTTTAGACTTATTGATTTACCTCTTTTCCTATTTTATTTAATTTATAATTTAGTTCTAGAATTATCACTAAGATTAGACTTAGGATTAAATTTTAAATAGGATTAGACTTTCATTTGGGAATTAAAATTAATAATTTCAATCCTTAAATAATTAATTAAATCCGACAATGTTTAAAGATTTTACAAGGTTTAAATATTCACTCAAGGTTTTTTAGGCCACCTATATTGATTGACTCAAATGTTAATTTCACAATGTGGCCTTCAAGATGCACTCTGTGCTCCAAGGGTGCCACTCGCCTTTGACTGGTTTTAGTAGTTTTTCAACCCTTGGAATCAACACTCCATTGGGGCAACCTTGTGAGAGACTAAGGGCCTCTCAGGAATAAGGAACCTACCTTATTGCACGCCCCTTAGAAATATTTGTGAGCGACTATCTCAGTATTCCCTTATGACATCGTGGATCTCTTGAGATAGGTAATCGTTAACCTACAATTCGATCCATGACGAGAGTGTTAATAGGCTGTGTCAGAGACTCTACCACACCTCTCCCTCAATATACGGTCTATGTGCATGGCCCCTTTACTCCTTATGTGAGTCATATTGGAAAGAAATCATCAGCCTGCATCCATCAATGAAACAATTTCAATGATCCATATATAAAATCATACTATAAACAATCATATGTCACATATGGATAAATGAAATACTCAAACCAATATAGTCCACTCCCTGACTCGTTCCGGATTCCAAGGAGGTCCATTGATGCCATCGACATCCACAATTTGTCAAGTGTCCTGCACACTCAGGGAACTCGTTAATAACATCTATCAATACACATATAACAAATAACATAAAATTGTAATCCATGAACATCATCATAAGAATCCATAAGTGAAATAATAACCATGTTAACCGGATCACTTGTACACAATTTTCCTCAAAGAATATGTAGAAAATATGTGCTCACAAGAGAGGGATGTTACAGACACCCCCTATTGTTTTAAACTTCATCCCGAAGTTGTATAGAATATAAAATGTAGTAATAAAAATATCTAACAAGATCTATATGTATAAACTATCAAATAAGTAAGGAAAGTGTCGACGCATACCATATGCATCCTCTCACGTAGCCAAGTGTGGACATAGTTGTCCCACTGGACCTTGACCTGATCGACTGTTCAACAACATAGTTGTCGAATGAAATGGTCCAAAATGCAGATTGGATCCTCCATGAGTGCACCCTCATTCGATACTTGTAAAGAACTCATTTCAATCACACATGTAGGATCACTAACATAATGTCTCAAAATAGATACATGAAAAACATCATGCATACACCTCAAAGAATCATGAAAGGCTATTTAATAGGCCATAGGTACCTTCCTTTCAACAACTTCCAAAGGTTCCAAAAACCTAGGAAATATTTTATCACCCTTTCCAAACTTGTTCGAACTTTTTTTTCGTTTCACCCGCAAGAAAACTCGGTCTCCAACTTCATAATTGCGGTCTACGCGATACGGATCAACATAACTCTTCTGTCTATCTTGTTCTTATTTAATCCTTTGTATTATCGTTTTCATTTGTTCTTCCATTTCTTGGATCACCTCTAATCCTACCAGGACCCTATCCTCAATTTGATCCCATCTCAATGGCGTATGACACGGTCGCCCATAAAGAAACTCAAAATGTGTGATCTTAATGGTACTTTGATAGTTGTTGATGTATGCAAACTCTCCCAGTGGAAATAACTCTTCCCAACACTTATGTTGGTCCATTACATACATATGCAACATATATTCCAAATTTTGATTTGTTCTTTCTGTCTTCCCATATGTCTCAAGGTGATATGTTGTACTAAGGTTTAGTTGTGTTCCCAAGGCCTCTTGGAAAATAGTCCAAAATTGTCCTGTAAACATTGATCCTCTATCATATATGATCCTTTTTGGCAGGCCATGTAATCTCACAATATCATTGATAAAAAATATATCTATGTCTGGCACTTGATACGTCATACACACAAGAATAAAATGTGCACTCTTCGTCAGAGTGTCGACTACCACAAAAATTGAGTCATGCCTCCTTGTTGTTAGCGACAATCCAAGAATAAATTCCATCAAAATGACCTCCCATTTTGATTCTGGAATAGTGTGTAGTTGTAGTGATCTTGTCAGATTTCTATGTTCATCCTTCACTTGTTGAAATTCCATACATCTCGCCACGTAGCTAACTATGTTTTCTTTGATTCCTTTTCAGAAGAATAAAGGATTACGGTATGCCCTCATCTTCATGACTCCCACATGAGCCATCTACACTGCTCTATGATCTTCTCTTATGATAAAAATTCTCAATTTTTCATTAGGAGGTACGTAAATACGGTTATTATACCTCATCAATCCATTGTTGTCTAATGTATAACCTTCAAACTTTGGTATGATCATGGTGTCTTGTCCAATATTTTCCTTAAGCTTCTTATACCAGTCATAGTCGAACTTTATAATTAGAATCGTTTCTCGAAGAATTTTCTGAAGAGGTATCACTGAGAATATGTGTGGTCTTTGAATCAACGCATATGTCACTCTGTTCACCATTCCTTCTATGTAAGTGATCTCAAAATCGTATTCGCTAATAAGTTCTGACCAACTCCTTCGTCGTGTGCTCAAGTCACTTTGTGTAAATATATGTTGCAATCCATAATGATCTATTTTTAGTTCGAATTTTCATCCAATCAGATAGTGTCTCCACACTCTCAAGGAATACATAATGGCCAATAAATCCAAATCATGCATTGCGTATCTATCCTCATGATTTCTTAATTTCCTTGAGATGTAAGTGATCACTCGACCATCTTGCATCAAGACTCCGCCTAATCCCTCCTTGGATGCCTCTGTGCATACCAAGAATTCATTGTCCATTTCGGGGAATTTTAGTATTGACACCATCGTCAATATCCCCTTTAGCCTTTTAAATTCTTCCGTGCATTTCTCGGTCCATGCAAAATTCTTGTTTATCTTCTGCAATTCCGTGATCGGATTTTCTATCTTCGAAAAACCTTCAACGAACCATCGGTAATATCTTGCTAAACCCATAAAGTTTGCAATGATCCCAAGCCATTATGCAAGGATCATCACTGTTTTGGTGCTTTTTTAAAACTTTTTCTGAGTGAGGTATTTCGTCAAACACTTTGTTGATCTACCTTTTAGATGTATTTATATGTGTGTATGCAGCAAATAAAAGAAAGAGATAACCCTGGAACATACCTCAACCATATGCAATAAGATAGACAAGCCAAAACATCTCAATTCTTCTTTATTCATAAAATAGAGAAACCTGCTACAATGAAGATGCCGATCTGGAATGCTCAATAGATGGACAAGAAGATAGACAATAGATAAGAGCTGCTACAAAATGCTCCGGCTAATACAAAAGATGCCTGCAAAGGATGAATGAGAAATGAAGATCAATACAAGCAGATATGAATGCCAAACTCTCCAGCTGAAGAATGCCACGCTCCAATAGAAGGCTGAAACCCTCAATAATTCAGCCCTGCTTCCAAAAGTGTCCAATCACCCTAATAAATATGCCAACTGATAGATCGGGTGATGGTAAGAACAACCCAGGTAACCGAATCTCCAAGATCCCTCTCAATCTCTGTAGATATGAAATCCCCCACTGAATGGTGCACCTCACTGGATGACTGAAACCCTAGATAATTCGGCCTTGCTGCCAAAAGTGTCCAATCACCCTGATAAATATTCCAACTGATAGATCAGGTGATGGTAAGAACAACCCAGGTGACCGAATCTCCAAGATCCCTTTCAATCTCTGTAGATCTGAAATCCCCCACTGAATGGTGCACCCCACTAGATGACTGAAACCCTAGATAATTCGGCCCTACTGAAGGAGGCCTCCAAATGCTCTGAAACTCTCCAGAAATATAGATCGGGACACTGCAAGTTACTAGGTAAAGTCTCAGGGTCATATCTGAAGTGTAACCCCTCCAAACGGACTAGATCTGGATCTCAAAAATGCCCTCCTTCTCTTCAATTCACCCCACTGCTCAAGAAATAATCTGGGCCATAAAACTATCTCAGAAAGCACTAGATCTGAAGTCCAAGGCCCTGCAATGAAAACCCAAGTGATAGAATCCTCAACGGCCCTACCAATATTCTACAACAAATCTCTCTCCAAAGATGGTGCGCCCCTCTTGGTGGAATCCCTCAACTGGTGCACCCTCTATCTATCTGCACATGAAACTGTTGTAGAATCCTCTTGCAACTGAGTAGATCTGGAACTAGAATGGTGTGGGAGAGTATTGCATCTCCGAGACCAAGCTTGGGAGAAGATAGGTGGAATCTTTCACCACCGAATTGTCCTCTAGGTTTTGTTATGTCAAAACCCTCAAAACCCCCAATATTGGGCTCACTAGCTAGAATCCAAAAATCAAAATAAGATCATACATGAATGATGAGTAGAGGCCCTTGCCTTCCTTTTATACTTTTTGGCTCACCTTGTCCCTCCAAAGTGACTTTCATTTTATTAATATTTAATTAATTAACTAAATCACTTTAATTAATTAATTAACCTTTTTACCTCTGAAAATCTCTTTATCTCTCCTTGTGGCTTACCTAGCCACTGAAAGTCACTTCTAGCCATCCCATCCTGTAGTGTTGCTCCTCCTGATTCCAATGAGCTATTACACTGAGAGGTTCCTCCAAGTAATGTGCCCAAAATGCCCTCTTCAGTGATTTTAATTAAGTTATAGCTCAAAATAGTCAAAATCATGGAAATCGTCGGAATGGAACAAAACCAAAGCCAACCTGTGCAGAATGGCTCATAATGATGGAATATGATGATAAATGCCAACTGGACCCCACAATGCCTCTCAAATACCCCTGTACTCGCTATAACATCCATCTGGCTACTCTGGTCATCATAAGTCTCTGCCCTGTGATAATGTCCCAAAGTGGGGACATTACAGTCCTCCCTACTAGAAAATTGCTTGTCCTCAGGCAATAGCCAAATCCACTCAACTAGAATCCCAGGATCCCATGTCCACCTGTGGGATACACAGTAGAACCCCTCGAAAGACGAACAATAGTGCACTCCACCCCCTGGATCCCATATCAGGAAGTGAACTGCAATACTCTGCGAAGCATAGTTCTGAAAGATATCAACCCTATGAACCTCCTGCATATGACACATGGCCTCATCTCGGAATGAGTCCATCCTCCAAATATCTACCAAGATCCACACGACCTCCATCAACTGCACCTACTGATGTCTGACCGAGGTGATGCAAGACCTTCGTGAGGCACTAGCAAGCGATGCGCTCCTCTCGACACTAAAGATCAATGGAAAGTTAGAATAACTTTCCCTTGCAATGGTCCACTCTCCCCTGTCGGGCAATGAACTTCTCAATCCTACAATCCCTGGGTCCCATGCTAACCTCTGTTGAAGATCCTCATGCTGACACTGCACTACTCTGATCATGACTGTCATCCCCCTACATACATCTTGAATCCTCCTCTCCTGGGTCCTCAAGATGAAATACCTATGACCACCAGAACTGCTATCCAGAAACAATATCTGTAAAGGCATCTCTGTAGAAGAAGTACCTATCCAAACATTTCCATGCCCTAACATGATGATCATGTCAAAGGAAGGGTCTCGCCCCATAGGACAAGTACCTGTAGACCCACTCCCAACCAAACCAAGGTGGAGTGTGTGGCTCTCTGGTGCAACCTGGGTCAACATGAGCATCGTGCTAACAAAACAGACTCCTAGGTCCCATGGCAAGCTTGGAAGTTTATCACTTCCAATCTCCTCTAATTTCTCCTGTGTGAATCTAATCACTGTCAGAAGCACTCTGTGCTCATCTGTCGTCACCTGGTTTATGATGCTCACCATCACGCACCAAGTCTCAACTGTCTGTCTAACACAGTCCACCTCTGACCTGCTGTATGCTGTAAAAGTACTCCTATCATGAAGTCTCGACCTACTCACTCTCCATGCCCTCAGCCACGGCCTATCCCTCGTTATGTTGTTGTCTATGATAAAAGTGTCAGGACGGGCTAATAGAAACATCTACAACTAACTATAGGACTGAAAGGTGTCACATGATTTGGTCAATTCCAAGGATTCGACCAGAAGCTCGTCCATCGGTAACTTCTCGCCTGTAATCATCACTAAACCCCAATCATTAGGTACAATCAGAAGCAATTCCTCCAACTGCTGGTAAACCACTCTCCATCTCCCCTCACCCAGGAAACTGCTAAAATGGTGAAGGTGAGGTCTCAAAATCATATGCTGCTGCAAAGGAGTGGCACCTGCATGCTCCCCTAAGAGTGTCTCCTCCCTGCAAGGCACTATACCCCTCTGAATTTCATCATACATCTCAACATGTCTCTGTGAACTATAACTCATCAATATATGCTCCGACATACTAATGTCGTCTCCTGTAGACTCATGTCGCATCATAGATCTAGGGTGTGCTGCTGGATCAACCTCTACATGGAGGTCAACCACTCCCAAGACAGAAATGGAAGTGTCCCCCATCAACTGGTGCTCCTCTGCTAGATCATCAACATCCTCTATCAACGTGACTGACTGATACATCTGAGTGTGCACTGAGACAGATGAAGTGGATATCTGATGGATCTCCTCAAGAGACTCATCTGATCTAGACTCCGATTCTTGAGGAGCAGCCTGTGTGCCTCTCAAGAATCCTCGAGTGCTCTCCAACTCCTGAGTGAGTCAGTCCATCTCCAACTCCTATGCTCTCAGAGCCTCATGATACATCTCAACAACCCTTAGTAGATAATCCATGTCTGTCAACAACTGCTGGTAGTCAGTCCTCATCATAGACACTCTCTCCTGGAGAGTGTGAAAATCATAAATGGAAAATCCTCCATCTGAGCTACCCTGTGCCACTGATGCTCTCCAATAGTAATCTGCCATCACTACATGCATGTCATCAATATGTCTAGTGGATGCCCTGATCATAGTCTCACTAACTCTCAACTGTGCTACTAAGTGGTGTGACCCCTGATCATGGTCATGCTTAGGTGCCATCTCAGACCCCTCACTACTAGTGTCAGTCCTGCTAGTTCCAACTCTAGAATCCCCAAAAACACTCTCTGCATACGATGACGTGCTGAATTGTCCACTGTCTACTGTGCTGCTGGGTACTCCTGTATGCCACTGCACCCCCATCACTAGGTGCTATCTCCCTCTGAATCACATTGTATCCTGTATGAGCAGCTGTATCCTCCTGTGCACTCAACCTGCTACTATCATCTGCGCCTGGATCCCATATAGCTATGTCTAAACACATGCTATGGTCATCCTGAATACTAAAGAGTGCATCCTCATCAATGCAGGTCAATCCTGGAAGTAAGTGCTCCATCAATCTATCAGCCTCTGCAACCTGCTCAACCAATGGAGTCTCTAATAGCTGTGACTCCATCTCCTCTGGCTGACCTGTATGTGTGAGGTCAACTCCCTGTACGTCCTGTACCTCCTCCTGGACCTGTGGGTCTACCTGTCCATGGTGTGCATCCCTCACACTAAGCTCATACATCATACCTGTCTTGCCACTGATCTCCTCATGTGACATGGTTGTCGTGAGTGTCTGAATAGGTGACATATGTGCCACAACCCCCATAGGAAGCTCATCATCTCTAGGTTCTAACACGCGTGACTCCTCACTAGTGTAACCACACTGCTGAGGTGTAAGGTCATCAATGGTATGTGATATGTATGCTGAGACATTGGTGCTATCATCCTATCCATCTAGTTTCCTATCCACTACATAAGGGCCATCCTCCTCCGCAAGTGTGCAAGCACCACTAGCCTCTTTGCAAGAGTCATCATCACTATCCTCTGAGGTAGAGTCACTATCACTAGCCTCTATGCAAGATTCACTATCATCATCGGACTGCCCCAGATAAGCCTCAATTGATCCATCCTCACATGCCTCATCATCACTGTCCTCTCGTACGTCAACAATATGCTTCTTACCCTTACCCCTACACATATGATCAGGTTCCCAAGGCACCTTGCAACTGTAGAAACGTTGCGTGCTCCTACTGGGTATGGGGTTTCTCTGTTTTTCCCTCCTAGTGGGCGTGGTATTCCACCCAAAGGCTTCTCTAATTTCCTCGATTTCCTTGAGCCTACCTGCAATCTTCTTTTTTCTCCAACTAGGATTTTTATAGGATAGGAACCATTGGAATGTTATGAGCCCTTTGAAATTATTGATGGTTTTATATTCCCTTTCACACTCGTCAATCCTGATAAGAATATCCATCTTATTCTAACTCTGCTAATCCCCACTGGTTGGCAGGAATCTAAGCTCTGATACCACTGTAATGATCCCAAGCCATTATGCAAGGGTCATCACTGTTTTGGTGCCTTTTTAAAACTTTTTCTGAGTGAGGTATTTCGTCAAACACTTTTTTGATCTACCTTTTAGATATGTTTATATGTGTGTATGCAACAAATAAAAGAAAGAGATAAGCTTGGAACATACCTCAACCATATGCAATAAGATAGACAAGCTAAAACATCTCAATTCTTCTTTATTCATAAAATAGAGAAACCTGCTACAATGAAGATGTCGATCTGGAATGCTCAACAGATGGCCAAGAAGATAGAAAATAGATAAGAGCTGCTACAAAATGCTCCGACTAATACAAAAGATGACTCCAAAGGATGAATGAGAAATGAAGATCAATACAAGCAGATCTGAATGCCAAACTCTCCAGCTGAAGAATGCCACGCTCCAATAGAAGGATGAAACCCTCAATAATTCGGCCCTGCTTCCAAAAGTGTCCAATCACCCTAATAAATATGCCAACTGATAGATCGAGTGATGGTAAGAACAACCTAGGTGACCTAATCTCCAAGATCCCTCTCAATCTCTGTAGATCTGAAATCCCCCACTGAATGGTGCACCCCACTGGATGACTGAAACCCTGGATAATTCGGCCCTGCTGCCAAAATTGTCCAATCACCCTAATAAATATTCCAACTGATAGATTGGGTGATGGTAAGAACAACCCAGGTGACTGAATCTCCAAGATCCCTTTCAATCTCTGTAGATCTGAAATCCCCCACTGAATGGTGCACCCCACCAGATGACTGAAACCCTAGATAATTCGGCCCTGCTGAAGGAGGACTCCAAATTCTCTGAAAATCTCCAGAAATATAGATCGGGACACTGCAAGTCACTAGGTAAAGTCTCAGGGTCATACATGAAGTGTAACCCCTCCAAACGGACTAGATCTGGATCTCAAAAATGCCCTCCTTCTCTTCAATTCGCCCCACTGCTCAAGAAATAATCTGGGCCATAAAACTATCTCAGAAAGCACTAGATCTGATGTCCAAGGCCCTTCAATGAAAACCCAAGTGATAGAATCCTCAACGGCCCTGCCAATCTTCTACAACAAATCTCTCTCCAAAGATGGTGCGCCCCTCTTGCTGGAATCCCTCAACTGGTGCGCGCTCTATCTATCTGCACATGAAACTGATGTAGAATCCTCCTGCAACTGAGTAGATCTGAAACTAGAATGGTGTGGGAGAGTATTGCATCTCTAAGACCAAGCTTGGGAGAAGATAGGTGGAATCTTTCACCACCGAATTGTCCTCTAGGGTTTGTTATGTCAAAACCCTCAAAACCCCCAATATTGGGCTCACTAGCTAGAAGCCAGAAATCAAAATAAGATCATACATGAATGATGAGTAGAGGCCCTTGC
>ML781629.1:629067-653457 GCA_009831015.1 Picea engelmannii | reverse complement strand
AATTGTTTTATTATTTTTGATAATTTAAAATATACTAATTAAATGAGAAAAGGGAAAAAGGGTTAATTTCCACACCTGCCTTTTTGAGTTCTAATTAAAAAGGGGAAAGAGGGAAAATCTAAAATATTAGGAAACTAGGAAAATAGTTAAACATAAAAAGGGAAAAAATGAACATAAGAGAAAAAGTGGAAAATCAAATTTAGTAAAGTATCTACCATTTAAGAGCTTTCTATTTTAAACTGAACTAGCTATTTAATAATGGGGAAAGCCTTTAAAACCTGTAAGAGATTTTGGGGACACCTAGGAGTGATTCTAGGAGTAACTCTAGGTGGGTGAGGGAATTAAATATAATTAATTAATTAAAGAAATTAATTTATAGAGGAATGAAGGGGATGGGTGACACTTGTAGAGGGAGGAATTTTTAGGAATTAAATTATAAAAACTTAATTAAATGAGATTTCAGGAAAGTAAGGAACCAAAAAACTCTATATAATGAAGGGAGGAGATGGAGGTAAGATCTCTTTTGTTTTGCGTAACGTTACGCTACAAAAATATCTACTTGACTGACTTAACTTATGGGAGTTGGGATACCCAACTCAGTGAGGAATGGTAGCTTGGCCTTGCGAGGTGAGCTGGGAGCTAGTCGAAATCTCTGGATAGTGAGTGTGTGGCCCCTTTGTGGCTTGGGGGGCTAAGGGGGAAGAAGAGTACCCCTAGCATTGGCTGGGAGGTACCGGTGTAGTCTCATCAGTCGGCACGCGGGAGTTGCAAGGAGCACATGGGACGTCCACTCCAAATAGGAAACGATATGCTTTCTTCATTTTGTATGGTAAATTGTTTGAGAACTTATGTTTGAATCTGCATTTTTACTTGTGTAAGTGAACTGATTGTCTAAATGGTTTTTTTAAATTTTCATAGCCTAGCTCGATGATAGATTGACTCCCATGGCTTCATTCCCCCGCATGTCTTGACCACCTTGCTGTGTTGATTGTGACCTTCGTGGTTGTTTAGCCTTCATCCCTAGCTCACCAGTCCTCATCTGAGCAGTTGGCCAAGAGCCTGATCTACGGTCGTCGCCTTAGCGTTAAAAGACCTATGGATCTCAGCGCCCTGCTTTTCTGTGCAAGGATGATGAGCGAAGGACAAACCTGTTAGCTGGCTACCCTTGATGTTTGTCCTTGGCTGATTGTTGATTTTGCCATATTGCAACGACCTCTGCGTGTGGATTATCTTGTGTCCTGGTTGGTTTTCTCTATGACTTGACTGATAGAACCCCTGCAATCATTCCATGACCTTTCCCATTCGATCCTTGTGTTCTCCTACTGTTGTCTGCATTGTATTGGGGTTATAGCAATGGAAAAACAAAATGATTTCTGGTCTGCAATTTTATTTTGGGTATTCTGGCAATGAGAAATGAAATGAATTCATCTTTGCATTTTACATTGGGTATTCTGGCAATGAAAAATGAAATGAATTCATCTCTGCATTTTACATTGGGTATTCTGGCAATGAAAAACGACATGAATTCATCTTTGCATTTTACATTGGGTATTTTGGAAATGAAAAACAAAATGATTTCTGGTTTGCATTTTTATTTTGGGTATTCTGGCAATGAGAACCGAAATGAATTTATCTCTGCATTTTACATTGGGTATTCTGGTAATAAAAAACAAAATGAATTCATCTCTTCATTTTACATTGGGTATTCTGGCAATGAAAAACAAAATGATTTCTGGTCTGCATTTTTATTTTGTATTATGGCGATGGAAAAAAGGAATTATTCTTGTCTGCATTTCGTTTTACCATTGGGGCGATTTTTCCCTTGATGAAGACTGTGTCTTTCTTTAAAAAAAATTTGCCATTTGATTCCTGTTAATGCCCATGATTTTCATTTAATGGGTGCCACGTTTTTTCCCTTCGAAATTGACTGAGTTGTTGTAGAAATCACCCATGGTTTTATCCATTTAAGTCACAACTTTACTTGCTGGAGTGACCATGTTTTCGATAATCAGAAGTTGATTGTGTTGCTGTTGAAATGCCCACGTTTTTGCTTTTCAATTCATCAAATTTATTGTTGTGAAAGACCACGATTTTGGAAATTAAAAATAGACTGTGTTGCATGCTGAATTCACCCACGTTTTTGCTTTTCAATTCATCAAATTACCTGCTGTGAATGACCACAATTTTGGAAATTAAAAATGGATTGTGTTGCATGTTGAATTTGCCCACTTTTTTTCTTTTCAATTCATCAAATTACTTGTTGTGAATCGACCACTTTTTCCTTTGAAAACTTGTTTGTGTTTTACTGTTGAAGGCCCACGAAATTGCCATTCAAATGTGTGGCTAAGGTTGTTGTAAATGGTCACGGTTTTGCCCAATAAAGTTTGATTGAAATTGATGTCCACACCCATGATTTTTACTGTGAAACTGAGGTCTATGTTGCTTCCTTTATTGATCACGAAATGACTTTAAAACTATGACATCGTTGCCCATAAATTATGGGTTGCGTCTGCTGGTGATTGGACGAATTCATCTAATTAGTTGACCGCGCCTTTAATCTGTAAATGACCTTGGTTTTAGACAACAATATCCTCGGTTACACCTTAGCCTTGATTTCCTTCTATCTATCTTTATGGTTAACTTTTGTCGAACAACAAGTGTAATAGTCAGCAGGTTGTACATTAAAGTTTCTATTATTGTTAGATAGTGCTTGGTACACTAATATTGTTATAGTGTTGAATAATAGTGTTATATTGGAAATGGGTAGCAATGCATATATAATTGTTAAATGGTTAATGAAGATTTTGTTAGATTATATTTGTAGTAAATGTCTAAATCGTGCTTTAGACTTGCTAATTGGGATGGCTTTTAAGGTAAATTTAGAATTGCCAATTGTTGACTAGTTGTGATTTAGACTCACTGACTTGTTTTTCTTTTAAGGTTAAATTAGAATTGCAAATAGTTGACTAGATGTAATTTGCACTGGCTAAATTAGATATGTAATTGATGTTATTTGGATTTATAGATATTGCCTAATTGGTAACTTAGACCTGCTAAATTTGAGTCGTAATTCATGTTAAGTTCGACTGATAATTCGTTGACTAATGGAATTTAAAATGGTTAATTGATCTGTAATTAACACCATTTTAAATCATAGATATTGACCATTTAGACTTGATTATTGGTTAGGTTGTTCACAAAATCATTTTTATCTTGCGCTTCCCATTGAGGGTGTTGTTGTTTATTATAAGTAATGTTTGTATTTGGTTATGTAAACGTTTAATGTGATTGGTTTTGCTCACTATAAGGGTTTTAGTTACTTGTGTAATTAATTCTGGGTGCATTGGGTTGTTAGGATGATTGTCCTTAGATTAGTAGGCTTGGTCTACTTGATTCGGGCGAGATGTAGACACCTCCTTGTTCCTCAGAACAATTGCCAACCTAGAGACCTTAAATGGTCAAAATCGATGGGAACCTGGTCTTGAGCGTTTCTTATGTGTCCTGGAGGTCCTAACCATTGCAAGGTAGGACAGGCAGGTAGTCATTCTTATTCTTCATCGGTTGAACGTCGTACATTGCTTCCAGTTGGTTGATGTTCTTTTATGTTAGGTCGTTATGTTTGTTGTGGCATGAGTTGCATGCGTTGTGTTTGTCGGCGTGTTGCAATGTTGAGTATAATGTCATTATTACCTTCCTACATACACACACACAAAAAGAAAATTGCACTTGTTATCTGAGGCTTGTTGTCATAACGAAATGGGAGGTATGTTACACATGAGTAATGTGATATTCTAGTGATGATCCCAAGGAAAATGCGCATTAGCTAGTGATGATCCCAAGGACAATGTGCATTAGTTGGTGATGATCCCAATGTTGCATGGTGACAAAACCAATGCAACATCTAGACTCCACTCAACTAGTCAAACTGAAGTGAAAATGAAAGAGAATATTCTCCTAGAGGAATATTCTCCCTAAAATTTAGGATATTGGATAAACACTAATAAACATAGGAAAATCCTTAGGAAAAATAAATCCTAGGTGTGTGTGAAGTACTCCAACACCCCCTGAACATCACTATGGTGAAAATAAAGAATGGGTCCTGACAACGAGGACATGTTAGGTACCCAAATACAAAAGTTACACTGAAATAAAGTGAGGAAAGAGGGAAAACTTCATGGTAACCCCCCCCACCCACCCTTCAAATTACAATGCATAAAAAAAATTGAGAAGGAACAAAAAGCAATTGTTAAGCAACCTTTTCCTTCACTCCAAGAAGACCTCGCAACTATGTAAGTTTGTGCTCATTGAATATTGTGTTGAATATGTATATGTTTACACAGATCTGATGAATTAGATGAACCATTGATATTTCCACACATATCCACTTTATATTCTTCTAATTAATAATATCCAAATAAAGTTTGGATGAAACTTCGAAAACTGTGCGACTATTTCTGGAAAAACACTGAAATTTTGTTGATTTTAAAATGATCATAAATTCACTTCTCGGACTCCGTTTTGGACGATTTGTTTTTGAAATTGGATATTTTATCGAGAGGAATTCAAATATCCTATTTGTTTCTGCAAATTTTTCTCATAAAATATCAGAATTGACTCTAATGTGCGCGACTCCCTTTTTGTCTTCTAAGATGCACGCATTCTGCATGGAAAAGTGTCTGGATGTGACCCATGAGATGCATGTCATATATATTCCACATGAAATTCAGAAAAAAAATATGAAATGGAGTTGACATCATCTTCAATTATGAAATACAGATTTGTGCAGTTACTTGTGTAGAAGGCTCTTCAAACTGAGATGATTTATCTTCTAGTGGATTTTCTACATTCTCTATTTTGTCAATATTTTGCATGCAATCTTCCTTATTCCCAAACAAAACATCCAATATGGTCCATAATTCATTTGGAGTTGATTCTTGTGATTCTTCATATACTTGATGGAAAATTTCGAGAGAAATAAACAAGTAGATATATCCTATGGCCATATCGTGTCTATTGAGAAAGTCATTTTTCTGATTGGCGGAATCAAGCTCTACTTCTTTTTCCATAGTTATTTGGTACAAGCCTCTACAATTGATCTGAACTAGATTTTTTGGCTTCCATTCCAAATAGTTATGAGGCGTGAGAAGTATTGTCGGTGAGTAAAACATAGATTCCATCTTTTTTTGTTCTTCAATATTTGGTACCTGCAAAAATAATTTGGTGTAGGTTTTTCTTAGCAGTCTGTCAGCTTTGATACCATGTAAATATGTTGAACCTTCACATAATATATCTAGCTATAAAATAACACACATTTTTAGAGAGAAATTGAGAAAGAAGAAGCAAGAGAGAAATAATGGAAGAATTCTCATTAACTATATTCCACACTCAAAGAGTGAATAATTTTTAATATATATAGGATACATGAGTAAAAAGGTGCCATAGTGGTGGTCTAGAGTGATCTGGACACACACCAAAAGTTACAAGAGTAAACTGCCACCTAGTCTAGTCTCTGAGGCAGTTACAGGAGTGAACCTCCACCTAGTCTCAGTTAACTAGTCTACCAGTCTTCAGTTAACTGACTGAAATAGAGTGAAGTGAGGAGGAGATTAGGGAATCATGAGTAATGCACTAGCCTGGTGATGATCTCAAGGATAATGCACATTATTTGGTTATGATCCCAATGTTGCATGGTAACAAAACCAATGCAACATCTAGACTCCACTCAACTAGTCAAACTGAAGTGAAAATTGAAGAGAATATTGTCCCTAAACTTTAAGAGACTTGATAAACACTAATAAACATAGGAAAAACCTTAGGAAAAATAAATCATAGGTGTGTGTGAAGTACTCCAACAATTACACCATAAGGAAATTGTCATAATTCAATTTTCAATCAAGCTATGATTTGACATTATAAAATTAATAAATCAACACACATTTTATTACACTAAAACCATTGAGACTTCCTTCTCTTGGTTGCTAATCTCTGAGACTTCATCGGTACCTCCCAGCTAACGCTAGGGGTACTCTTCTTTCCCATTAGCCCCCCGAGCTGCAAAGAGGCCATGCACACAACTATAATTCCTCTAGCTCCCAGATTGCCTTACAAGGTAGAGCCAACACTCTCTCTGCAATTGGGTATCCCAACTCTCACAAGTAAAACCAGTAAAAAATTATGCAACATAACTTTATTCATAATCAGTGTGATCCCTTTCCCATCCTTTTCCAATTTCTTTATAGGAGTTTCCTTAAAGACACATTCCGCTTGCACAATTAATTCAATTTTTAATTAAGTAATTTATAATTATTCCCCACATACACTTTTCATCATCTCCATAAGTTTCACAAGAGAATTCCATAATTTATTTTAATTAAAAGTCAATTTCTCTCACCTCTCCTGATAGCACTCCTTAAACCACTCCTAGTTGTCTCTTTATTCCCCTTATTCCCAATTAATGACTGATGCCTTTCTAAATATGAGTTGAGTTAAAATAGAATTCTTCTCTAGTTAGACTAGTGTTAACTAGACTCTAGATACCATTCTATGTGTACACATTCTTTTATTCTTTATTTCTTTCTTATCTAAAATTCCGATTTGGTATTTTCTTCACACATGTGTATTGTATTAATTCTTTAGACTTATTTCATCTTTCTTAATTTCTTGAATTGATTTACCTCTTTCCTATTTTATTTAATTTGTAATTTAGTTATATTATTCTCACCAAGATTAGACTTAGGCTTAAATTTTAAATAAGCTTGGACTTTCATTTGGGAATTAAAATTAATAATTTCAATCCTTAAATAATGAATTAAATACGAAAATGTTTAAATATTTTACAAGGTTTAAATATTCGCTCAAGGTTTTCTAGGCCATCTAGATTCATTGACTCAAATGTTACTTTCATGACGTGCCCTTCAAGATGCACTCTGTGCTCTAAGGGTGACACTCGCCTTTGAATGGTTTTGGTAGTTTTCCAACCCTTGGAGTCAAGTTACGCTCCATTCAGGAAACCTTGTGAGTTACTAAGGGCATCTAAGGAATAAGGATCCCACCTTATTGTGTGCACCTTAGAAATCTTCATGAGTGACTATCTTATTCTGCCCTCATGGCATCGTGGATCTCTCAAACTAGGTAATCATTAACCTACAATTCGAGCCACGACGAGAGTGATAATAAGTTGTTTCGGGGACTTTGCCACACCTCTCCCTCAATATTAGGTGTATTTACATAGCCCCTTTACTCCTTATGTGAGTCGTATTAGCAAGGAATCATCAGTCTGCATCCATCAACGAAACACTGTCAATGATCCATATATAAAATCATACTATAAACAATCATATGTCACATATGCATAAATAAAATACTCAAGCCAATATAATCCACTCCTTGACTCAGTCCAGAGTCCAAGGAGGTCCATTGATGCCCTCAACATCCACAATATGTCAAGTGTCCTACACACTCAAGGAAACTCATCAATAACATATGTCAATACATATATAAAAAATAACATAAAATCATAATCCATCAACATCAACATAAGAATCCATAAGTGAAATAATAACCATGTAATATAACCCGATCACTTGTATGAAAGTGTCCTCAAAGAATAAGTCGATAACATGTTCTCCCAAGAGCGGGATGTTACACATTCATAAATGAGGATTTTAAATTGTGGAAAATAGAGAAAATATATTGTAGGCATTTGGGGGGGATGTTGGATAAAAGAGGGTTTACAGATATTGGGGGGTATAAAAATGGGTATTTGGTAAAAATAAGGGATATTTAGTAAAAATACAAGTTTTTTGAATTGGAAAGATGTATTGGGAGGGGGGTTCAACAAAATGATTTTGGGAGGTATTTATCAATATCTAGTGAAATAACAGGTATTCTTTAGTATCTCATGAATGCAAGTGCTATGTCATAGGCTCACTAAGTGGAGACCCCGTGGATAAGGTACATCTCAATAACAATATTCTCTTTGGAAGTTGTTAAGAGGCAAATCAATTTCTTAAAAACACGGGCATTTGGTGCATATCATATCATTCTCTTCATTATTTTATATTTACAATGGAAACTAAATGTACAATCACCAATGTCCAAAATCTAGGCATGATCAATATTACAAATAAAAATGTAAGGTAAAATAGGTCCTCCACCTAAGATATTTAGGCACATTCCGACAATAACAAAAATTCAAAAGATATTTCAATTTAAGTAATTATATATGTTGGAATGGTGGAACACCTCACACATAAGTGATCTTTGTAATTATCTCAATCTCAATTGATTCAATGACTATGACGAATATAGAGGATACATGGTATGAAAAAATACAAGGATGAAATTTAAAGCCAAAATTGAGCATATACATGTAGGGAGTTAACCCATATTCCCTCAAAAACATTATGTATTATCTATGTCCAATCATATTCATCAATAAAAATACCCCCCATGGTTGTTCATGGATAATAAACAACTTATGTTTTTTCTCATATTTCAAGGCAGAAGACAAGTCAAAAGGACATGCTTACATCAAACTATTATTCAATGAAGTGAATCAAACTTGGGAAGGTGTATAGGTATAGGATATATCAAGACCTATTTTGAAGGATATGTATTGTATATTGTATGGCTTATGTGCATACTCCACACACAATTATCTAAGACAGATATTTTTTCTAGTAATCATGTTGATTTATATGTTTATATATGTTATTATATTTGACATATTTTTGTGCCACTTTTCATGTTTTCACTAATATGTTTTCTATACAAAAACATTACATGTATGGTAACAAAATATATTGTGGATGAAAATATTATAGACGTGTACAAAGGATTGGTGATATAAACACTAACATGTCAAGGGTATTTATCTCAGACTTGGATCACCTTTACATAAGCACAATACTCCCTTTCAATGGAAAATTTGACAGAACCAATATGCCTATGACACTCGAAGATTAGTTAAGGGCATATGAAATAGAAAAGAAGAAGGAAATTGTATATTTTTCCAAGTGAAATGGGAACCTATATCTGATGATCCTAATTTTTTCAAAACCTGCGTGGATAAAATGACCATTAGGATGAAAATAAATTTGTATCTTATGGTATTCCATAATGGGAGAATAATAATTTTATCCACTTATTAAATCTTATGTGTACACTTAACAATTATTTATATTCTTTATGGAGGAAAATATCATTTTAAAAAGTGACAAATTCGTTATTAGGAGAGATATTATGGCTTCAAAATATAAAAAGGAACAATAAACATAAAAAATTAGTAGAGGAGAGGTTAGTCCCTCACAGTCATTTAAAGAAGGCAATGTCCACAAATTTTGTATAAAAATTATCTATATCTAGTAGATGATATATTACGTGCGAATTTTCCTCCTTTATATGTGTAGTTTCTAGAATGTTTCTTCACTATAGGAAATATTGAGGAAAACATATTATGACCACATGAACATTGTAAAGTTATGTGGATTACATATTACTTATTGTCCGTTCTAGTTTTATGTGGTATTAATCTAAAATGAATCCAAAAAATTAATAAATGGTTCACAAGACTTATTTCATACAAGCAATCAACAATATTGAGAGTTTGAACAATTACAATACATGGACCAAAAAATAAAAAGACAATAATGAAAGGAATTTTGAATTGGGATGCTGGGAGCAAAGGAAAAAATGTTAAAATGGGAAATTTAGGGACAAGAATTCTTGGCCTTCTAGAAAACCAACCAACCCAAATGCTACCAATATCCTCTTGCAAATAAATTAATAAGGGATTCTTTTGAATTGAACAATTACAATACATGGACCAAAAAATAAAAAGACAATAATGAAAGGAATTTTGAAATGGGATGCTGGGAGCAAAGGAAAAAATGTTAAAATGGGAAATTTAGGGACAAGAATTCTTGGCCTTCTAGAAAACCAACCAACCCAAATGCTACCAATATCCTCTTGCAAATAAATTAAGAAGGGATTCTTTTGAATTGAACAAATACAATACATGGACCAAAAAATAAAAAGACAATAATGAAAGGAATTTTGAAATGGGATGCTGGGAGCAAAGGAAAAAATGTTAAAATGGGAAATTTAGGGACAAGAATTCTTGGCCTTCTAGAAAACCAACCAACCCAAATGCTACCAATATCCTCTTGCAAATAAATTAAGAAGGGATTCTTTTGAATGGGTTTGTTTTGATAGAGTAGGAGAGGATGAGGAATAAAATATTTTCTATGTGAGTTACTAAATGGCCCAAATATATTTCACATTGAAATGTAACTCTGCAGTTGTTGAGAATAAAGATTTTGAAAATTCATTTGAATGCTTGTTTTCCTATTTGAGTTATTATAAATTCTCCATTTATGCCCCCCTCTCCCACCCTCTATATAGAGGGTGGGAGAGGGGGGCATAAATGGAGAATTTATATTGGGGGGGGCATAAATGGAGAATTTATAATATAAATTCTCCATTTATGCACCCCCTCCCACCCTCTATATAGAGGGAAAATTTATAATATAAATTCTCCATTTATGCCCCCCTCCCACTCTCTATATAGAGCGTGGGCGGGGGGGCATTATTAGAAAAAGTATTTTATAATTTGAATGTTTGTTTTCCTGTTTGAGTTTCTAGAGTAAAAACTTTATATCTATAATACTTTTAATTTCTCTGTGATTAATAGATTATTGTGTGGCTGTATGAATATGGTGTATTATAAATATGTTTAATACATCCACCATATAATTATGGTTAGGTTAATTCATACCATGTCCTCAAGATCGCTAATCATTAGGTGGTCACTTTTTGAGGCAACCATGTGCTTCATAAATTTAATTATGTTCAGTGATTTGTAAAATTATTTGGTATTTGTTGTTGTTCATCAACTAAACTATGGGAGTTAATCTATAAAAACAACACTACATACTCCCTTATTTCCTTGCACGGTGAGATTAACCTACAACCAATTGCACCAAAATGTAAGAGGCTAAGAAATTTTGTTTCCTACATCACTCAATTTTTTGGTGGATTTGATAGTGTTCTATACCAAACCACAAATAAAATAGATTTACGTAGACTGTTATTAATAATTTCATTTCATCTATGTATGATCCTTGGGAACACATCCCAAAATGTTCTCTTGAATTGTTCATGCTAGAAACAACAATATGATATCATTTACAACCACATCTTGGGTATATCCATCCATAATTAGTTATTGGTATCATGTAAAATGAAACACATATGATTGTCGAATAAATTCTAGGAATCACTTTTAAACAGAGAAGTAGAGTATACTTTCAACCATACTTGTATATACTGGTGGAGTGTTGGTCTTGGTAATACCGGTGGAAAAAGGATAGTTTTCCATGCACAAATAAAGTGTTCAAATCTTGAAACCAAATATAGAAAGAGTTTATTTTATGTTAATTCATGATTAGTAGATAAGAAGGTATGCACATTTAAATTTCAAGCATTAACTTAGTCATTTGTTAATAATGAAAGAGACTTGCATGCCGAATATGGGAATGTATGCGAATTAGAGAAATCACACATCTAAATATTGTAGAGTTTGGTATTGACAAAAAAAAAAATTCAAGCCAAACATCATAGTTGGGTCCATATCCAAAGCCAAAGCCAAAAGATAGAGGCAAGAGCCAAAGCCAAAAGTTAGAGACAAGAGCTATAGTTAGTGTAAAATAGGCAACCAATTAGGGGTTAAATTACGTTCATGGGTTAATTTTCTATGTTTTTTTTTTTTTTTAATATTTACTCAAATTCGGATAAAAAGTATTTTACTCTAAAAATCACAAAAAATTTCTAGAATATAAAATTCTTAGAAATTTGAATACTTTTACAAAAGTGTTTTCAAATGATTTATGGTTGAAATTTTTAGAAGTAGTAAGATTTAACAAGGTTTCTACACTTTAATATATGTATAGATACTTCAAAGTTTCCTTGGTGTCAAAGATATAGCCAAGAGCCAAAGTTGAGAGCGACATTCTAGAGAAGCAAGTAGGAGGAATATTAACAAAAGAGATTGATTTCCTTAGAATATTTTGGAGACCAAAAAAACCTATCAATGGAAAGGTGATATATTAAATGGATTTGAGTAAATAATAAATTATTAATGAGATTCAGTTCCTACAAACAATCAACAAAATTAAGAGCTTAAACAATGAAAATACAAGTGTCAAAACATAATAAGAGAAGAATGAAAGGAACTTTAAAGTGGAATGCTATTAGAAAATGATGAAAGAAAATGTTGGAGAATGTGGAATTAGTGGATAAGGATGTTTGGATTTTTAACAACCCAACCAATCCTAAAATTGCCTATATAATCTAGAAATTGATTCATAATGGGTTCTTCTGAATGGGTTATTTTTGGTAGAGTATAAGAGGTCTGAAATAAAATCTAGTTTCTATGTAAATTGTTGAATGGTCCAGAGAACCACCAAAATGAAATGAAAATCTACATTGGTCGAGAATAAAGACTAAGAAAATCCATTGAAATGCCAATTTTCCAATCTGGGTTTCCAAGATAAAAGGTTTATGTCTATGATGCATTTAACTTCATTATGATTGATGAATTTCTATGTGACTATATGAATTGCGGTTATTGTTTATACATAGGTGTTAATTAATCCCTCCACCATCTAATTTCTTGCTAGGTTAATTCTTATGTATGTTAACCATCTCCTTGAGATCATTTATAGGGATAATTTCTCATGTATTGTAAATTCCCTACAACATTTCAAGATCACTCTAAATAATATCATACATATTTTGGTTATATTTATAGAATGATATCTAAATGCAATTGCTTATCACTAGTACATTATGACTCCCACAATCTTAAGACCAATTAGGTTTCCTTGATCAATTTAATAATAGTGTAGTAATTCATTGTACATCAACTTATAGTGATGTTATTAATTTTCTTAATCCTTTGAATGAATTTCTAAACATTTCAAGAAACTAAAAATTGATTGCATTGATAATGCTCTAATTGGCAAGTTAATATAATTGTTTCTGAATTGTAGAAAACTTAAATAATAGTTCATATTTGAGACACATTATCTTTTTCCAGGTTTCCAAAATCTTCATTCTATTCTAATAAAATTCTCTTGATCAAGTGTTTCATAGTTGTGTATTCCTATCATAGTTGTGTATTCCTAGAACACATGTATGTGAATGTATAGACTAGTAACAAGTTTGAAAGATGGATATGAGTGTTGTTATGAAATATACCATGGTATTTTTCTATTTACAGACATTTGAATGTGTACTCAATTGTGTTTTTGATGTATCTTAACTTCAATGTATGTGAATGCTAGAGCTATTGTTGAACCAAAACCATGTCCTATGGTTACACATTACAATACACAAAATACGTTATGTAATTGTATTGGTAACAAATTTTACATATAATAGTAAGCACACATGTATATGTTAGTTGACAACCCCCACAATAGAGAACTTTAATTTCTTGGATCCCTTTTTCACAAATGGGTATTAGTATTAACACCGTAGGTGTTAGAATATTTTGGTAAACCCCCAAAATGGGGAAACATCCACAGGAAGGTAGTGTTTTCCTTATTCTTCATAAATCTCCAATCTTACACTTGAGATCCCACACATCCCACTCCATCTTCACATCATTCCAATGTATGATCACTATGCGATCCTTTATTTCCATGTACCTCATGGGTCTCTCTTACCTATATTATATACCAATAGGTATGGAGGAATTACATCCCAAAATACATGCGGGATAAATGTGATTTCACTTCTTTATATAGTGAATGATAACAAGAGTATATTAGTTCATGATGCATGTGGGTTAACTTTTTTAAATAAAAGTAGACATTAATGCCTTCCAAATTAATATATTCCAACAATACCATACAAGTCATCATTACATATTCCAACAATAGGAAACTAAACCAAGTAGTGAGTAAGTGTGAAGTTAGAGTTCACAACACCATTATTTTATGCATGATGATAATCAGAAGTAAAATAATTTATTCATAACTATATAAATTGAAACTTGTAGCTACAAAATCCCATTCATACATACTAGAGGAATTGCAATGTAATTTACTCAAAATTGCACCAAAAATAGAGATATCCCTTCATGCATGTTAGAGAAGAGAAAATAAATAAGATTCTACTTATCTTAATAGAGAAACATATATGTTTTCCATAGATGATCCATGTGAGTGAAATGTGTGGGATATAATCCTCACATTTATGGATCAAGTATACAGTTAAATTATTATGCCTTATTTATTTTTTTACCTATTTAGTTTATGCTATGATTACCTTTTTTTCATGCACAATTGTGTGAAACATTACTTACCATAGAACATGCAACATGTTATATAAAAACGATTTGCATTTATAAGTTGTTTGACATCAAAGGAGATTTCCATGGCTATCATTCCATGGTGGTGTCAAGAGTTTGTATGTTAGAGAACAAACTTCCCACAAGATTCATGGAGTTTTCGATTTATTTTCAAATTCACTTAGTTCATGAGATTTAATTAACAAGATTGGTCTCATTTAATTGATATTCTTATTACAAAGGTACGTGGAAAATTTGAAGAGTTTTGTTTTTCGAAGGAAAAAACTAAGGTACATTGTATATGATTTATTAAATTATGCTCTTGAATACATCAAGAAAATGTATGATAAATGTATGATACCTAAGTAGAATGATTTGATACGATAATAATGAGGAAAAAAGGGAAATAAAATACTCTAAATCCATGAAAACATATGAATGATAACAAACAAGACAATTATTTTATTTTTATTTTATTTTATTTTTATTTTATTTTTATTTTGGATAGAACATATTTTTACTAACTTAATATTAATTTTATTTTATATTTATTTTTAATTTTGAATGAATACATAAAAACTCATAAATAAATGTTAATAACAAATAAACAACTTCATCATTATTATGTGATGGAAAAAATAAATAAATGATAAAATGATAAAAAATACTTTCAACAATTTAACAATATAAATATGAGATTATCAATATATTTTAAAAATATAAAATTACCAATAATTTTAAAGAAAATATTCTAATAATTTTAAAAAAAATATTCCATGACATATCCAAATAGTTGAATGGAAAACTAAATCATATAAAAATATAAGCTAGATGTAACTCATACTTGCATGATACACTATACATCAAAATGGAGTAACTTATTTGTAATAAAGTTTTAGTCAATTTTTCAATTTCTATTACATGATTAGTTAGTTTATCACATGTACTAACTTATTATTATTTGAATTTCTAAACATATCACAAAAAAATTTAATTGGAATTTAGAATGTTAAAATTTCTACATAAGAAAATGATTAGAGAGTAAGGAGTCATAGTTATCATTTATATAAATTTCAATTTTCCTTTATATTTCAAAGAAGACAAGTATAAGGAATATGATTACATACAAATGAGTCCTAAGGTGTAATGTATAAGATGAATATTTTCTTTAATAAGGTGTAATATATAAGATGGTATATTTTCTTTAATAGTATATTATATATCAAATTAAATAGTATATACATAAATTATAGTATATATCAAATAAAGGAATTTATTAATCTTTTCTATAATCTAGCGTCTTTTAATGAAGAAAAAAAACCTATTATTATGTTAATTTATAAATAAAGTATATTTTTAAAATCTATTAAATTTCAAAATTATCTTATAAATATAATTAAATTTTAATATAAATTTTAATGATTTAAAATATATATATATATTACAAAATTAAATTGTATGATTATCATGAAAAATTTAGTGACCCAACCAAGCTTAGCACTATTTATATCCTCTAACAAATTGTTTTTGAATGAGTTCTTATAAGTGAGTTCCTTTTTTTAGATTAGGAGAAATGCATATGAAAATCTAGCTATTATCTAAATTGTCAAATGGTCTAGAGAGCCATCTACATTTGTCGAGAATAAAGGTTAAGTAAAATCATTCAAATGTCAGTGTTCCTATTTTTATTTTCAAGGTAAAATCTCTATGTTTATGATGCATTAATTTCATTGTAATTGATGAATGGTTATGTGGTTATATGAATCTAGATTGTTGTTTCTACATAAGTGTTAATTAATCCCTCCACCATCTAATTTCTTGCTAGGTTAATTCACATATATGTTAACCATATCCTTGGAATCAATGATGTGGATCATTGCTAATGGATTTCAAATTTGCTACAACATTGGAAGATAACTTTGAAACACATCATATCTATGTTACTTGAATTACTACAATGATATCTAAATGCAATTGCCTAGAACCAATGCATTCTAACTCCCGTGGTACTAAGATCAATTAGGTTTCATAATGTCCTTGCTCAATTTGATAATAGTGCAGGAAATCACTGGACATCCACTTACAATAATGTCATTAATTTCCTTTTATCCCTTGAATGAAGTTTTGAACCTTTCATGACACTAAAAATCGATTGCATTGATAATGCTCTAAATGGTAGGTTAATATATTATTTTATGCATTGTCACAAACTATACATAATAGTTCATCTTTCACTTAAATTGTCTTTTTTCAAGGCATGGTGGTACCCACAATCTTAATTTTGTTCTACTTGAGGTGTTCCACCCAAAATTCTCTCAATCAAAGTGTTTCATAATTGTGTATTGTTGGAACATATGTATGTGAATGCACATATTAGTAACAAGTTTGAAAGATGGATATTCTTATTTTTGTGAAATGGAGTATGTTATTTTATTATGTATATAAATTCCGAAGATATAAAATGCATACATATATAATTGGCTATTCAAGACTAGTGTGTATTCAAATCTATCTTGGATGTATCTTATCTTGAATATATATGAATGGTGAATATATAGATAAACCAAAACCAAGTCAAGTGGTCATACATTACAATACAGAGAGTATGTGATGTGATTTGCTTGGGAACAAATTTTACATACAATACGAAGCACTCATTATACTTTATTCAATCCCCCACAATAGATAACCTTATATGTTTGCATCCCTTCTTGAAAAATGGTCTTAAAGTGTTGGGTTTTGAATTAAATGTGTGCTAATAACATGTTAGGATTAACCATTTATACTCTCAAAGGTTGAGTTATTACTATCAATTAAGACATAGTGCACTTGATTCTATTCATGAGTATTGGTTTTGGCACCATAGGTAATCAAACCAAGTAATGTTTATGTGTGAAGTTAGAGTTTGCAAAACCATTATTTTATGCTTGCTGATGATTAGAAGAAAATGTATTTATTCATGGCTACATAAGTTGAATCTTATGGCTAGAAATAATGGAGATATCACATCATGCCTTTAGAGAAGAGCAAACAAAGGAGCCTAATAGAGAAACAAACTATGATTTCCATAAATGATCCATGTTGATGAAATTTGGGGATATGAGATTCATATTAAGTGATTAGGTATGCAGTTAAATTAATTTTCTTGTTTATTTATTTATTTGTTTAGTTTATACTATGATTACCCTTTGCTCATGCATGACTGTGTGAACCATTACTTCCCTGGGACATGCAACACGTTATGTAAAAAGGATATGTATTTATAAGTTGTATGACATCAAAGGAAATTTACATAGTTATCATTACATAGCGGTGCCAAGAGAATGTCGATATTATTCATATGATAGAGAAGGAATATCCCACAAGATTCATGGACTTGTCAATTTGTCTTTGAATTCACCTAGTTCATGAGATTGAATTAACAAGAGTGGTCCCATTTCATTGGTGTTCTTCTTACAAAGGTACATGAAAATTTTGAATAATTTTGTTTTCCAAAAGGAAAAACCATAAGAGTACATTGTATATGATTATTTTTGTTATGATAGTAAGTACATCATTAAAATTGATGACACCCCAAGTCAAATTCTTAAGGAAAAACATTGGAATGAATCATACGAATGACAAAGGGAAAGGCAATGATTTTATTTTAATTTTATACAAAACATGTTTTTACCAACTTGAAATATTTATTTGATCTTATATTATTTTTTAATTTTATAAATACATCAAGAAATTCATAAATAAATGCAAACAATAAATTTATTATTTACAATGTAAAGAAGAAATTCACCATGTATCGAACTTTCCTAGGAAAAAAAATTGGAATAGGTTGGAAGAGATAAAAGTGCCTCTTGAGTTGAGGGTTGCTGCAATAAGGATGTATGAGAACATTATTGCTAAGTTTAAAAACATTGAGGGCTAGTCAAAAGAGATTAACTGCAATATCGGAGTCAAACAAGGTTGTCCCTTACCCCTTACCCTTTTTGGCATATACATTGACAAGTTAGAAGAATGCTTGGAAAAAGCAGGTTGTGTCGGCCCTACTCTCACTAGTATAGTCATCAATATTCTTCTTTATGCCGATGATATCGTTCTTATGGAAAGGAGTCCCTGTGATCTTCAAAACCAACTAAGAATAATCAAGGATCTTTTCTCCAATATGGGTATGTTTGTTAATACTGATAAGACCAAGGTCATGATTATTAAATCCAATAAGATCCCTTATGATACCTTTGTATATGACAACAACAACTTGTAGGAAGTGACTTCATACAAATATCTTGGAATTGATATTCACCACAAGTTCAATTGGAATTATTGCATTGAGAAAAAGATTATTGAAGGATGGAAATTATGGGCTTGAAAAAAATTGTAAATCAACTGATCTTTGGAGTTGGGATAAGAAGAAACTTCTCTTTGAGACTCTTGTTACATCTGTTATTATTTATGGATGTGAATTCTGGGGTTGTAGTATCTCTCGTGAATCTTGGAGAAAGATAGAGAAAATAAAAAATAATTTTATAATCTAAAATCTCAAAATTAAAGGAAATACGCCCTATCCAATCCTCCTCTTAGAAACAAGCCTCTCCTCCATTGAGCGCATGGCTATGACTAGATACGTAATGTATAAGAAGAAGTTAAACAACATGGAAGACAAGAGGCTACCTAAAATTGCTTCAAAATCAAGTCATAACCACCATCGACTAAAGCGAGGATGGCATAAAGATGTCTGGTCTTGGCTAAACTATTGGGGAATCATGGAAGAAACCACTTTGTAGAAAAAAGATACTATTAAAAAAAACGTGAAATCAAAATTTAAAGAGAAAATGTGGTGTGATAAAAGTTAGAGGAAAAAAGAAAATTAACGTATTATAAAGATGTAATCAACCCTAATCTAGAAGATCGAAATTATCTATCTGTTTTGCCAAGTGTAAAGAAAAAAATAAGCATTGCTAAGATAAGAACAAATTCTCAGGAGCTCCATAGTGAAATTGGGCTTTGGTCAATTCCTAAAATGCCATGGGATGAAAGAGTGTGTCACCTTTGTGACACTAAGAAGGTTGAAGATGAAAATGACTTTCTCTTAGATTTTCCAGCCTATACCCATATTATATCTCATTTTCAAAATATTTATCACACTACCAACCTTCCTAACATCTTAACTCAACAAAAGTATGGTGATATTGGAAAGCTTCTTTTAATGCTTTTCGAGCACAGGAACAAAATTCTAAAGAATCACAAGTAATCACTTACCCTCTTAAGGTCCGATAGACCAATTTGATTTGAGTGGATCATCATCATCATCATATTGGATTGAAGACAAAAAAAAATCTATAAAATGATAAAAAATACTTTAATCAATTATTCAATAATATAAACATTACATTCTTAACCATTAAAAAAAAATATTCATAACATTTCCAAATAGTTGAATGGCAAATTAGATTATATTAAAATATAAACTATGTAAGTGATAGGTGCATAGAGATTAAGATACACTAAACCTCAAACTCAATTGCAGCTAATTTGTAATAACTTCTTTTAGCAAATCGTTCACATTCTATTACATGCCTCGTTTATCACATGTATTAACTTATTATCAAAAGTGCATGGTTATCAAGTATTTATTCTTTTAGTAAATTGTTCACATTCTATTACATGCCTAATTTATCAGTTTATCACATATATTAACTTATTATCAAAAGTTGCATGCTTATCAGGGATTTTTTAATTTTTTTTTACGGATATATAATCAATGCTTAGGAGATGTCCTTATATATACAATATTATGATAATTCTTACTAAAAGGAAAAAAATACTTAATGAAATTAAGTACATGTTTAGAGAATCAATGGGGAGAAATATGAAACGTTCACGAAAATGGATAATGGATAATGTTGTTATCCTGGGAGATAACTGATATTTGAATCTTCTTCTGGAATTTCTTTCATCAAAATTCTCCGAAGGAGATTTTTCGTATGAAATCGAGGGAGTGCTTCCTTCCAAAATAAACGCGATGTATTATTACCTTTTGCATTTTGGTATTTTCGTATAAAAAAAATATGAATATACCTTGATATGAAGAAAATTATTCTCCACAAGTAGCACCTATTTTGGTAAATAATAAAATGTCAGAAATTTTAGAAAGTTTTTCTTTCAAATTAAAACATCATTGTTTTATTAATAAATATTAAATTGGGATGATTTTAGGGGTTAAATTTTGTTCATGGGCTAATTTTTTATGGTTTTTTCAAAAATAAGATTTACTATTTTAAAAATGATTCGCCCAAATTCTATAGGATAAAATTATTTTACCTTAAAAATTGTCAAAATTTTATAAAAAACTATATAAAATACTTAGAAATTTGAATATTTTTACAAAAATATTGTCAAACATTTATAGTTGACATATGAAAGATTAGAAAGATTCGCTAAAATTTCTACATTTTAAAATAAATTTACATCTTTAAAGTCATCCTAATAATAAATTCCAACTCCATTCATGATTATAAAATTAATTAAAATAATATATTAAAATAATTCATGAAAGCAATAAAATATTAACTTAAAAAATATATCCTACCCTTTCTTGCTTCAGTGTCTTCAAAAAAAAAAAATTATTCTACTTATTGAAAACGAATATATATTTGACAAATGGTGGATCGAAATTAATAAAATAATTGAATATTATTTCACTTGTAATTATAAAAACATTAAAAAAAAAAATATAAATTAAATAAAATATGAAATATTATCTTATAATTAGAAAATTTGTGGTAGAGAATTATTGTAAAACTTTTTACAATTAAAAATTATTATGAAATTTTTTAATAAAATTTTTGTTTTGATATCATAATTAAAAAAATTGTAATAGAGCATTATTGTAAAACTTTTAACAATTAAAATTATTATGAATTTTTTTAATATTTATAATAAAAAAATATTACTCAAGACACTTCAATAATTATAGAGTAATTATAATTAATTTTTTTTTTCAAAATATATAATCTTAAATAAGAATAAGAATACAATATTTTTAAAAAAAGTTAATCATATTTTATATATATATAAGTTTTATATAAATATAAATTATGTCTTTCATACTTGCATTCTATAGGAAAAACCCTTATTGTGTTTGAACATATATTGATTGGGAAGTATGCAAGCCTCTAGCATTGTCCAAGAGGTGTAGAAACAATGGTGGAGGAGCATTGGACAAGGACAAGTATTATTGTTTGTATTTTATTTTTCGACATAGAGGATCATGACTCAAACTTTTGCTCGCTGTCTAATAGGCTCGCGGTGTAACCCTTGACTTTCGAGTTAGATTGATTTATTATCAAAGTATAAAAGGTAAAATAGTTTGATACCTTAAATTTCAATTAAATAGCTTCTTACATTTAAAAAAAAATTTCGTAATTTCGTGTGGATGTTATCATCACTCAAATTTCAAGTAAGAGGTAGATCGCGAGATATCTTTGAGTACGTCGAGATGGTGTTTTTGCTTACGTGGATATGCTCAAGACTTTCCTTAGCTATAACATTTTGTTTGCATAAATGACTTGAATGTAGTGAGTATGGAACCTGTAAAAGTAAAAGCAGAAAGAAATTTCGATTTCTAAAATCATTTGTAGAATTATTTAGTTTTTTTTTCAAGAAAATTTTTTCTCAAATTTATATAGGGTATAAATTCATTTACAAGTAAGTTGCAGAATGCTGAGAACCATGGTCATTGCGCTAGTAGTGGGAGGACCATTACAATCAAAACAACAGTGCTTCGATGGAACCGAACCAAGGCAAGCAATAGCAAGAGGAAGACTGGAAGATGAAGCAAGCGAAAACTTTCAAAAAACTGTCAACTATCTACTTAAAGAGGGACAACCATCATAATTCAAAGATATTAATATAGGAAATAGGACTCTCTTTCCCACTATCATAGTGGTAGACCGAGAGTCTCCCTACCACTTCGTTTAGAGCCCTCTTTGAAAGAGCATCTACCTCCCTATTGTGTGATCTGGAAATATGATGGAAGTTGATGTCGGTGAAGAGTTTGGACAAATCCTGCGTTTTTTGCTTCCAACATTCAATATGGACTTAATGAAGCTTGCATTTATGATTTATCCAGTCGATAATAACTCTCGAGTCACCAAGGACGTGTAAGTGATTGATAGACCAAAAGGATGCTAGAGTGAGGGAGGCCCAAAGACCCAAAAGTTCATCTTTTGTATTTGTACCCACTCCACAATTGATGAACCACTTTGTGATCCTCAACGGATGGGTTTTGAAGGTGCCTCCAACCCCACAACATAAGCCATTTGACTGTGCAGCTCCGTCAAAACAAGCTAAAGTGTAACCTTCAGCCATCTTAAACTCACAAGCTTTGTAGGGGAAGGATTTTATAGTAGATGGTTGCCAGGAGAAGGAAGCCAAAACTCTGTGAACTGCAGCAAGAGAGGAAGAAGGTCGATCATCAAAAATCACTTTGTTCCGTTCTATCCAAATCTGCCAACAGGCATGGGCAACCAAACACAACAGAGCAGATTTTTCAGTGGACCACAAAGAAAAACAATCCGAGATGGATGTGCCGATCCAGGAGAAGGATAGAGAAAAGTGTTGAGTCAGTCGATTCCAGATAGCCTTTGTAAAATCACAATGTACAAGGATGTGGTGGATGTCTTCGGAGGCTCGGCTGCAAAGAAGACAGATCCCAGGGCCCTCCCAGCCTCTCTTATGGAGCATATCCCCGGAGAGAATTTTCTCTTTTGCAGCGAGCCAGATGAAGAGTTTATATTTTAGAGGAATCAACCACTTCCACAGCTGGAGAAGCCACGATTTGTCAGTGCCGAGGTCCAGTGGTTGAAGGAGGGAAGCGTAGAGATTTTTAACAGTAATGATGCCCGTGGCATCTCCTCCAGCCCACAGAAATGAGTATGGCTCTTCAATTATCTTGTAGAATTATCTAGTTGCTTTATCTTTTAGGTAACCAGTGTTTGTACACTTTGGAAAGGGATGCAATCATTTTCTCAATTTAAAAAGGAAATATGAATTATTGCATGCTTTGAAGAATGTAATATCGATATAAATAGGTATGTGTTTTTTCTTTCAAGATCACTAATTTAAATAGAGATAAGATAGGGTATGTATAAGAGACATCAATTAAGGTATGCAATGATTTTTTTTTTCACATGAACACATGAAGATGTAACCAATCATCTTAGGGAACTTCTCCTCCTCTCAAGGTCACTTTCGTTATTGATTATATTTTTTCAAATTAAAATATTTAAAATGAAGATCAACTAACACACAACATTTATTATTTAGTTTAATAATTTTTTTTTATAATATATATATTTTTTTTCTTTTTTAATAGATTGAATTTATATTATAAGAGCATCCATTGTCTCACAAATAAGGGGTTTTATACACTAATTTGATGTTGCTTGGTTATGACTTTAAAAATAAATTATTATTATTATTATTATTATTATTGATAAAAACAAATTAATAATTTTTTTATAAATGTAAAAAAAAATTCTTTTCCTTCATTAATTTTTTTTTTAATTTTGATTTTTATTTAAATATGATAAACATAATTTATAAAAATTTTGAAAATCATTATACAATTTATGAAATATACAATATTCATCACTTTTAAATAAAAATATATACAAACCTTTGTCTAATATTAATATTCATACAACTACGATATGAAAATTCCATAGTACAAATGTTGTTATACAACTAAGAAATTTTTCAGTAGTAAATTAATTAATCTTTCACCCTTTATCCATATAATTTAATAATTTAAACAACATTAATTTATATAGTGATACAACTAAGACAATCTTCACTTGTAATAGATTAATTAATCTTTCACGCTCTATTCATATAATTTAATAAATAACATCAATTTGTATATATTATTTTAATATTAAAATATTTTATTTAATAATTTTTAATATTAATATTTTTTTTTAAAATAATAAATTTGATTAAATATTATATTATTAAATATTATTTGTTTTATTTACATG
>ML781629.1:588233-626325 GCA_009831015.1 Picea engelmannii | reverse complement strand
TGGCATGGCTATGTCAATGGGACATAGTGGCTGGAATCCCAAGCCCACTTGAAAGGGGTTGTGGCTGGTTGAGCTATGGAGAGCCTAGTTTTAGCTGTGTTGTACATAGGAGAGGCTCTCATCCCATGTGCGTGGATGCTTTGAATTGTACATGCGCAGAATGTGTACGATCATTCGGTTGACGACCTCTGTCTGGCCATCAGTTTGCGGATGGAAAGCTGTGGACTTGTTGAGCTTGGTGTCCAACATCGACTAGAGGCTGGAACAAAATGTACTGAGGAACCTACTATCTCGATCTGAGATGATATACTGTGGGATCCCAAAGTGTACCCACACTCGTTCAAAGAAGAGTTTAGTAGTGGCTTCTACTGTGATATTCTTCTTGTAGTCCATCATAATGGACATCTTCGAGAATCGGTCGACGACCACAAAAAAACAGTCATTGCCATGCTTAGTAAAAGGAAGGCCCGACATGTAATCCATAGAAATGGATTCCCAAGGTCGACTGGGGGTAGGAAGTGGAGTATAGAGGCCTTTCTTATTGATGGTCGGTTTGGAAATGGCACAAGCATTGCAGAACTTGATGTACTTCCCGACATCTTGTCGAAGGTTCGGCCAATAGAAATACTTTTGCAGTACTGCCACAGTTTTCTCAACCCCGAAATTCCCAGCGACCCGACTGTAGTGCACCTCCCAAATCATCTTGGAACGCTCACTTGAAGGAACACAAAGGTCTCCCAGGTGACAAAGCAGGGCATCCTGGAGGTGAAAATTGGGAACTTGCTTACCCTCCAAGAGTGTATTGTATGTGTGGCCAAATTCTGGATCACTTGTGTAGAGAAGCGGCCAATCGGAAGTCTCATGTCGACAAGAGTTGAGCACAGTGGTGAGTGCCACGATGGGTGGTCGATTAAGGCATTCTACAACATGATTGGTGCTGCCTTTTTTGTACTTAATGTTCAAATGAAACTGTTGCAGGTATGCGGACCACTTCTGCTAGCAATCGTTCTACAACTTCCCTTGTGTCTGTATGAACTGCAGCGGCTGGTGATCTTTAATGCTTCCATTGCCGACAAGCCTGCACAATGGAATACATTTCTTTGTCATAAGTGGGATACTTCCAGACTGTGTCGGAAAGTGTCTCACTGTGATATGCCACTGGATGCCCATGTTGAGTAAGGACTGCCCCAATAGCATAGTCAGAGGCATCTATCTCGATCTCAAATGGTTGTTACATGTCTGGTAATGTGAGCACTGGTGTAGAGTAGAGGTGATGCTTCAACTCCCCGAACGCCTTCTGTTGAGATTCAGACAAAAATAATTTTTCTTTAGCTCCTCCCTTGGTGACTTGACTCAAGGGCCAAGTGATATGAGAGAATCCCAACACAAACCTACGGTAGAAATTGGCAAGACCTAAAAAGATGTGGAGCTCTGTTAGGGTGGTTGGGGTTGGCCAATACCGAATGACTTAGATCTTTGTTGGATCCACATGCACCCACCCGCTCATCAATAATATATCCTAGATACTGAACCTGGGTTATGCCAAAAGTGCATTTCTCCAAATTGGCACACAACTTGTTATGCCGCAATGCTTGGAGGACCTGTCGGATATGGTGGAGGTGCTCTTGCCAAGTCTAGCTGAAGATCAGAATGTCATCCAAGTACACCACTACAAATGAGTTGGTGAATGGCCACATGATTTCGTCCATTAGCCTCATGAAGGTTGCAGGGGCATTCTTCAACCCGAAAGGCATGACCAACCATTCGAAAAGGCCCTCCTTGGATTTGAATGCAGTCTTCCACAAATCAAAGGGTTTGATTGGCACCTGGTGATACCCAAACTTCAAGTCGATCTTGCTGAAATATTTTTCCCCCTTGAGTTGGTCCAGAAGGTCATCAATCCGTGGGATCGAGTACCTATTTCGGATAGTGATCTTGTTCAGTGCCCGATAGTCAATGCAGAGTCTGCAAGTCCCATCCTTCTTCTGCACCAATACGATCGGGCTCCCACAGGGCGATGAACTCGGCCGGCTGTGACCTTTCTGCAACAACTCTTGAATCTGCCTCTTGATTTCGTCATTCTCCAGGACAGAGCACTAGTAGATGATTCCATTGGGCAGTGACGCACCTGGGGTCAAATAGATGGGGTGCTTGACTTGGCAGTGTAGAGGCACCCCTTCGGGGGAGGTGAATATGTCCTCGTACTCCTCCACGACCTTATCCATCTGTTGTTTTCATGTAGTGGGGCCTTGTTTGGAGGTCATGGCCATAGTCTTCCTCTTTCCCTGAGGGTGGATCATCAAGAAAACAAATTTCCTGGTTTTGGAAACGAGCTTACTACATTGTTTTGCAGTAACCAAAGAGATGGTGGTAGGCGGTGCTATCTCCGATATCCTGTACAACTTATTTCCCAAAGTGATAATAACAACACGAGGCCTGGACTCATACACAACATGTCGCTTCCACAAGTACGGTTGGCCTAATAATACATCAGAAACATCAAGAGGAGAAATGTCACATAATACCTCATCCGTGAAGGGCTTGATGCTGTAGGGAAGGCGACATTGTTGAATGACGCAGAGGTCCCATCCTTGGTGAAACCACCCGATGGTGTATGGTTGTGGGTGTGCTATGGTCGGTAAGCCCAACCGCTTCATGACCTCTACCGAGATGAGGTTCTTCTGGCTCCCCCTGTCGACAATGAACTGCAACGGGGAACCCTTTACCCACATATTGGAATGGAAGAGATTCTCTACCTCCTATGGATCTTCTGGTTCCTCCTTCTAGATCTTCGTGGTGACAACGGTGGAGTTGGGCTCCGCATCGATAATCTGCTTCCCCCTGTCATTCCCTTGTTAGGTTTTGATTCAGAGTCGGAGCATGCATCCAATTCGGAAGCCTTCAACTCGGCTACCAGTGACTGCTTGGCCCGACGCTCACTTGCATTGTGAGGGGAGCTCTTATGGAACTCACACCACTTCCCCGTGTCCTTTTTTGGGTTCGTGGTGTTGTTCTTTGCTTGTGGCTTTGGAAGGTTGTCCTGGGATTCCCCACCTTGGCTTGGTCCTTTGTTTTGTGGTTTGGGAGTACCTTTCCCTTGCTTCTGATTTGCAGACCCAAAGTCTCGCTTCTTCTGTTTGAACTTCTGCTCAATCTTGGCAGCATATCGGTATGCCACACCAAGTGAGGAGATGTCGAGAAACTCCATTTCCTCCTGAATGTATCTATGTAGACAACTGTGGTACTTTAACACCAAATGTTTCTCTGAATCTTTGATACCCAACTTTGTGCATAGGGTATGAAATAGATTCGTCATCTCATGCACATCTTGTTCCCTTTGCCGCCGCAACATAGTCCATTGTATGTATTTGTCCTCATAGCTCCCCATGGGATAATATTGTTTCTTGATGGAATCTCAGAAAGAATTCCAAGTGGGTGCGGCCGAGAACAAAGAGGGTTCTCCTTCGCCCTCTTTCTCCGAGTAGGTTTCCCACCAGTCCTTGACATGGGGGGCGGCTTTGAGGAGTACAAAAATAATCTTTTCTCGGTCGAAAAAGTCATGAACTGAGAAATATACTTCTAACAGATTCAACCATCTATCTATGACATCTGCATCTATTTGACCGTCAAATATGGGAATGTCAAAGTTTACTTGTACCTTAAAAGAAGTGGTGCCTCCAGAGTGGCTTCTGGATGTTGATGCACCACCAGTCGGACTCTATTGAAGAATCTGGGAAAATTTGTCTATCATCGCGTTCCTTTGTTTCTCGAGGGCCTCCTGGAGCAACATTTTGATAGGATCTCCTGCTCCCTCATCTTTCTTTTCTTCCCCCATGGGCGGTTGTCGGGGTTTGCGAGGCTGATCTTGCAAAGGTTCAACCAGATCGGGCCCCAACTCCTTATACCCCGATCTCGTTAGGGACATGCAAAGAAGGATCGAGAATGAGCAGACTGCTCTGACACCACTGATCCGGATTTATGTAGGAACACAATGAAATACAAAAATACACATAAACACAGAGATGCAATGGAAATAAGACTTCATTTCATTAATAACAAATGACTGAAATATGCTTACAGACAGAATGGAAATAAACTAGCTAGGGTGATGGTAGCTTATCTCTGAGAAGAGATGTAGCGGCTATTGGCCTCTGAACTGTGTTACAATGAGGCTCGAAGGCCTATTATTATTGAGAAACAATGGAAAACCCTAAACATCCAAAGACTTAACCCTAGGAGATGAAACACCAAGACTATGGGCCCCGTTTGGGTAAGTTGGTACATCAACTTCCCGTGGACGTAACTTTGGCATACGATCTCTGTTTGACTCATTCTATACCTCATTAGAAAGATCTATCCAAGGAATACAACTTTTGGGTGAGCAACATTGACTTGCAATCCCTGTTGCTCCCCGTTTTCCCAAAAAAAATCGTTTAAGGCTTCAAAACAGCTCCAGAAGTTTAGGACCCAAAAAAACTGCTAAAAATAGTAAACTGTGCGGAAACTGAAAAACCGAAAGAAGCAATGGTGGTGGTCAAAGTGGAATAGGTGGGTGGACACCAATATCCACCTGGATCAGTTGGCAGAAACCTACCTCAATGAAGCCAACAAGTTAGATGGCTCGAATTTCATCAAATGGAAATTCAAAATGCAGACCTTGATGGAAGGTTATGGTGTATGGACGATCACAGAAGAAGATGAAGTGTGACCCGATGCGGCTGCAGGTGCGACAACGAAAGAAATCCTAGATTGGGATGAGTGGGGTAACAAATCCAAGGTACTGTTGAGAATGTCTATTAAGGATAGCATAATTTTTCACATTAGAGATGATAAGAATTCTAGTGAAACCTGGAAAGTACTTATAGATTTGTATTAGACTAATAATACAAATCACATTCTTTTCCTAAAGAGTAAATTGCTAACTATTAAAATGGATATAAATGAGAATCTTAGTACTTTTCTTGGGTGAATTAAAGACATGAAAGATAAATTGGGAGATATAGGAGAAAAGGTATCAAACACTGATCTTGTCACAATTGTCCCAAATGGATTGCTATGGGACTATCAAATGTTTATAACAGGCCTTGCAGCAAGGGAGAGAGCTCCTAATTTTGAGGAATTGATAGGTATATTGTTGCAAGAATAAGAGAGGCTTGTGAATTTGAAGCCTTGGAATTCAAACTTAGCACTATGGACCAAGAAGAGATTCCCTAAAGGGAAACCAAGAGAAGGAGGCAGAGGAGGAAGTTCATTTTAGAGGAAGTAATTTCTAAAGCCAAATCAAGGTATGTCATCTAATATAAATGAACCTATGTGTTTCTAATGTTGTAGGGCTAGGCATATTTCCAAAGAATGTTATAAGAAGAAAAATGATGAGGCCAGGCATAAAAATAGAAAACATTTAGGACATTTTGCAGAAGAAAACCCAAATATTGATCCGAAAGATCTTGAATTGTTTGTGTCTAATGTTGCACTGTCTGTTGAAACTGACGATGTTGATGCATGCTTTTTTTTTTTATTCTGGAGCTTCAATTCATATAACATGTAATGAATTGGTATATACACTTTAAATAAACACATAATGGTGCCCATATTTATCTTGGAGATGATCGTTCTTATCATATCAAGGGGTGTGGAGATATTCTAGTAACACTTTCGAATGGTACTGTCAGACACATTCAAAATGTTGTGTATGTCCCTATGATAAAGAAAAATTTGATTTATGTGTCCACAATTACAGATCAGAATTTGAAGGTTGAAATATTCAAGACACATTGTATAGTGAAGGACTTGCAGGATCATTACAAAACTGTTGACTCAGGAGTCAAAGTTGGAGGTATTCACAAACTTGATGTCACCAACAAGAATTATCAATCATTGACTTATGCAACTATGCCTACATAAACTCTTTGTCACCAAAGGTATGGTCACATTAATTATCATGATTTATTGTTATTATAAAAACAAAGTATGGTTGAAGGATTCCCTATGTTGAAAAATGAGTACGCTACTTGTGAAGGTTGTGCATTAGGAAAGATGCACAAAGATGAATTCCCTTATAATATTGATAGGAGAAAAAGAGATTTATTAGAACTAGTGCACAATGATGTTTGTGGACTAATGCATACAAGGTTGTTAGAAGGTGCTTATTTTTTTTGTTATTTATTGATGAATGCACAAGATACACATGGGTTTATTTCCTTAGGAAAAAGAGTGATGTTTTTGAATACTTCAAGGAATTTGAAAACATGGTGGAGAAACAAGCAGGAAAACCCATCAAAATCATCCACTCGGATCAAGGGGGATAGTACAGATTGGGGAACTTCATAAAGTATTGCAAAGATCATCGAATAGTACAACAATTTACAATACCCCACACTCCACAACATAACAAAGTTGCAGAAAGGAAAAACAAAACTCAGGTGGAGTGTGCATGAAGTATGATGAAAGGTAAGAATCTCTCAAAAATATTTTGGGCTGAGGCCATTAACACTGTTGTTTATTTAAAGAATAGAAGTCCAACAAGGTGTCTTGATCATAAAACTCTTTTTGAAGCCTTGTATGATTCTAAACCAACAATTAATAATTTGAGGATATTTGGGTGTAAGAATTTTGCACACTTTCCAAAGGAGAACAAGAAGAAGCTTGATGCTAAAGCTATCAAATGTATTTTTATAGGGTACTATTCAAAATTTAAATCATATAATTTTTTTGATCCATCTACTCACAAAGTTTTTGCAAGTAGAGATGTAATTTTCCATGAACAGAAAGAAGGAAACAATGAAGAAAATAGTCACGAAGGATGTCATGTACTTCTTGAAGATGAAAAGGTCAAAGAAGAGAAGCACTAGTAAGAAAATGCACCCAGTGACATGGATACATCCAACAATGAAGAAGAATCTTCACAAAACAAAGAAAAAGTCACCAGCCAATTGAGAAGATCTTCACGATAGGTTCATCCACATGAAAAGTATAAAGATTATGCCTTGATGAGTAATATTTCAAATTTCATAGAACCCATGGATTTTAATGAAGCTAATGAACATGAAGAGTGGAGAAAAGAAATAGAGGAAAAATATGACTCTATAATGTAAGAAAAAAAACTTGGGAATTGACTGAATTTCCTAAAGATAAAAATCTTTTGGGATGTAAATGGATATACAAACCTAAATTCAAAGAAGATGGTAGTATAGATAAATATAAATCTAGATTGATGGAAAAAGGGTATTCACAAAAATAAGGCATTGATTATGCATAAACATTTGCACTAGTAGCTAAATTAAACACTATAAGAAAGTTAATTGCACTAGCTACAAAATACCATTGGAAGCTTCACCAATTAGATGTAACGTCTTCTTTTCTGAATGGGGAGTTAAAGGAGGACGTTTACCTTACTCAACCAGACAGGTTTGTGAAAATTGGTCAGGAACATTTAGTATGTAAATTAAGAAATCATTGTATGGACTGAAACATGCACCTAGGTCATGGTATGAGAACATAGATTCCTTCTTTCTTCAACGTGGTTCTATGAGGAGGAAAAGTGATACAAATTTGTATACCAAGTTTGATGAAAATGGGCATGTTGTATTGATTTCCTTATATGTTCATGATTTAATTATTACAAGAAATTCATAAAAAATGATTAGTGGAATTAAGAAGATGTTACAGGTATTTGAAATGAGAGATCTTGGTGAGTTACATTACTGCCTCAGTCTTGAAGTTTGGAGAAATGATGGTCAAACCTTTGTGTCTCAAGGTAAATAGGTGAGAGAAGTACTTAAGAAGTTTAAAATGGATCAGTGTAAAGTGTCTTATGTTTCAATGCAACATAACACAAAACTTTACTGTAATGATGGTTGGAAGGAGGTAAATGATGCAGTGTATAGATAGATGGTGGGAAGATTGAACTATCTCACTAAAGCCAGACCTGACATAGTATACTTTGTCAGTGTGTTAAGTCAGTTTATTGCTAAAGCTCTAGAAAACCATTGGAATGCAACGAAAGGGGTACTCAGGTATCTCAAAGGCACAATTGATTATGGTATTAAATATATTAATTCATTGGATGTTGAGTTGATAGGTTACTTAGATTCAAACGGGGTTAGCAATTCGGATGACGAGAGATCTACTACGGATTATGCCTTTGGCATTGTATCAGAGATTGTTTCATGGAGAAGTAAGAAGAAACCTATTGTATCTTTGTCATCCACTAAAACACAATATAAAACATTATGTGAAACAACTTGTGAAACTATTTGATTGAAAAAACTATTTCAAAATATTTTCATTTATTAAGTTGATATACATCTATATTTACCTAAATAAATGATCCTATAATGCAAAATGCCAGATATATAATTCTTTTGATGAGAAATATTTAATCAATGAACTATAGTGATGTAGAATATTTTTGGGCTCTCCTTCACATCTATTATTCAAATTTTATGGTTTGAAGTTAGAGTTGTTTATAATCCCAAAGTTCCTTTTTCCCTTTATAGTTTTAAATATTTCTACTCGTGACGTGGCCGGTTTCCATTTTCCACAAACTGACCTTGGCCCGGGGAGATTCCCCATTCATCTCGACCATGGAGATTATATCGGTTGGCAGCTGAAACCTTTGTCAACGCTTTGCTTAGGTTTGAAGGCTTTTCTTTTGGTGGAGGCGGCAAAAGTGGCGGTGGAGATTAAGATGAACGGTGGCGTAGCTAAAAGGGAGGAGGTGTAGAGAACTGTGGTAAGATTAAGGCGATAGGCGAGACGGCGGAGGAGCTGAAGCGGAGAGTGAAGGTGGTGACTATAGCGGCGGCTCCCGCCATCTCAAACAAGGGAGCAGTATGGAAGAATTTGAATGCGTTTGTTCAATACTTTTCTTAAATTATTAGAAGAATATAATAAGAATATGGCCTTTCTTTGGGGGAGGATTGTGAATGGTTAATTTTGAGAGGGTAGATTATACTTCCCAGTGGAAGGATTTCAGAGTGATCAAGGGGCAAACTTGTTTTTGATTGTTAGAATTGGGAGATTCATTTTGAGGAAAAGCTGCATCACATGACGAATGAATTCATACGTTTAACTGTTCCTTGTTTCTGAATGAATTCATACATTAATTATGACCAATTCTCTCCCCATACTTTCACAGGAACCAAAGAGCATGCATATGAAAATCTAATTGCTTATATGGATCATGGCACGATAAAGGTAAATTGCATATGAGATATTTCAGTGTAATCAGTCAGCCTGTGCCTTTTTCCGCTCGCTCTTTGTTTGTATTGTTTTAAATGAGGAGGATTATCAGACTCTGGTTGTAATTTCATGGGTGCACATTTCATGTTTGGATGGCCTCTACTGTATGAGCCAATTTGTTGATAATCTGGTAGAGCCAATTTGTTGATAATCTGGCTAGAGTTAAGGTCGCCACCAAACTTTGGTTAAAGTCCTACATGGAAAAGTCCAAAGCTGAGCTGAGAGAAACTGAAGAGAAAATTGCCAATCTATATAAGGAATCGGAAGGACGCTCTCTTTCCTATTCCCAACTTCTATAGGTAAGATCCCTTGAATTTGTAAGGCAAGGCATCTCGGATAAAAAATAGAAGACATAGAGATTTAAGGGTAGAGTGGTTTGGCTTAAAGTCAGGGACAATAACTCCAAATTGTTCCACTGGTATGCGAGTTTTCGGAAGAATATGAATACCATTTGGGAAACTAAAGCATGCGATGATTCGATGGTAAGTTCATTCAAAGAGAAGGCTGCGTAACCTGTTCATCACTTCCAAGATTTATTCCAAGCTCCCAGGGGATATCTCATTCATTCAAGAGATCTTACAGGTAATTTAAAAATTTCATCCAGTGATCAACCAGAAATGAATCTCTCTTGTGATTTTAGGAGCTAAATTCAGTTCATAGTGTAATTTTTTATGGTTTTTCCCAAAAAAAAAGATGAGCTATTCTAAAAATATTCCCCAATTTTATAAGATAAAATTATTTTACCTTAAAAATGGCCAAAAATATATACAAACTATATAAAATCCATATAAATTTGAATATTTTTACAAAAATATAGCTAAACATTTTATAGTTGGCATATGAAGGATAGTAAGATTAGCGTTTTACATTTTAAAATAAATTTTCATCCTTAAAATCATCCTTGCTCTTGGAGAGGGAGGAAGTAACAGAGCCCAAAGTGCTCGCCTCTCTTTCCTTATCAAGAAGGTTTACTTAAAATAGTAAAGAAATCTCAAAACCTTAGGACACTCAAACTAAGGACACTCGCCTCTCTTTCCTTAGGACACTCAAAGTAGTAAAGGAATCTCAAAACCTTAGGACACTCAAAGTAGTAAAGAAATCTCAAAACCTTAGGACACTCAAACTAAGGTGCTCGCCTCTCTTTCCTTCCGTTTCAAACTAAGGACACTCAAATACCTCTTCTTTCATCTCAAGCTAGATAGCTATAGATTCATGGACTAGTTTTGGATGGTAAAAAAGGTGGAGGTGTGAGTCTTGTTATGGATAAATCCATTATTTTCATGAGGGAGACTTGTTCTCCTTGAATCCATTCTTGAGAGCATCCCAATATTTTGGACATCCATTGTGGTGATCTCTTAGGGAATTTTGACTAAAATAAAAAAGTTGAGTTTTCAATATCTTTGGTGTGGATCCTATCAATCCGGAGGCATCCTTCTTGTTAGTTGGAAAAAATTGGCTACCCCAAAAGAGTTGGGGGATGGGGCTTCAAAAATATTTACATTTTTTCTCAACCCTCACATCCAAAATCTTATGGACATTGGTGGATTGTGATTCACTTTAGGGAAAAGTTATGAAATCTAAGTATGTTCCTGGGATGTCAATGTCAGAATGGTTTAGGTCACCAAGTAATTCACCTAAAGGCTCTATTGTATGTAAATAACTGGTATCTTCCTTTCCCTTGAAAGGTCAATGGACTGCTTGGAAAATGGGCAATGGGAGATGGATTCACATAGGTGAATATTTGTGAATAGGGGCCAATGATGAATTCATATTATATGAATATCTCCTTCATTCCATCCACTCGACTAATATACTCTTATTATAGGATGTCACATATTAAGTCCCTCGTATTCGGGGAAGATCGGGCTGGAAATTGATCACTTTCATTGGCCTGGAGGGGGTTGAGGCGGAAGAATAGAACCACTTCATAGGGATCCTATTTTCCAATTTCATTATGTTGCAAGACAATGAGGAAAACTCCCTTTGTTGGTAGAAAAATTTCAAAACTCTTGATTATATGACAAAAAGAGGCTATAAAGTTTGGATGGAAGATATTGGTAAGGTGAAAAAAAAACTGGTGGTGGAAGTTGTTGTGGAAAAGAAACACACCTCTAAATAACAATATCACTCTTTAGCTAACATTAAACAACAAGATTCTAACCTTGGAAGTTGGCATCAAATGGGGGTGGATTGGACCAAATAGGTGCTCCCTTTGCAAGAACCATGAGGAAACTGTTTCTAACCTTTTCATTTCTTGTGTTTATGCAGAAAAATTGTTGCGGATGATGCAATCCGAGCTCAAGCCTATGTCCCAATGGAATGGGACTAGTTTAGAGGATTTATTAAAAGATTGGCTAGCAAATAAACAAGTAAAAATATTCCAAGGCATGCCAAGTTTCTTGATTTCGAGCATGTAGTGGGCTCATAACTCGATTATTTTCAGGGACTTTGGTGTTCCCTAAGAATTCTTCGATAGGGCTTGCTAGGTCACCCACAATTTATGGCGTATCTATCATCTGTAGTGGGTTCATAACTCCATTATTTTCAGGGACTTTGGTGTTCCCTAAGAATTCTTCGATAAGGGACTTTGGCTTTCCCTAAGAATTCTTTGATGGGGCTTGCCAAGGTCACCCCCAATTTGTGGTGTATGTGTCATCTTATTTCTAGAACAAATTGTTATGCTCTTGGAATTGGTACAAACAATAGGGAATAATTTATAGAACTATGGACTTTGTTGAAGGAAACATTAAAACAAGAGGTGACTAAACTCCATCTTATGGGTGATTCCAAAATCATTATTGATTGGGATAACCAGAATTCTATAGTGTCTAATGTAAGGATCGGGTCTCTTCTTTGGGACATCAAGTATAACATAAACTCCTTTGAATGGATCTCTTTTAGTTGTATCCTTCATGAATTAAATTACAAAGGTGATTAATAATTTAAGGACACATTGTCTCTTCGAGTATGGGGTTCTACAAATTTCTAAATGGGGAGGAGAATCAATCCATGGAATTTCAATTCTAGCATTAGACCTCCATTTTCTTGTCCAAATTTTTGTATAAATACACAATATGCTATGGGTTTTGGCTCTTGGTGGAAAAGATATATATACAAGTTGTATATAAGTATAAAGTTTTTTCATTGTAGTGGTTAGGTAGTATGGAAACATTGTTGATAATCTGGCTAGAGTTAAGGCCACCACCAAACTTTGGTTAAAGTCCTACATCGAAAAGTCCAAATATGAGCTGAGAGAAACTTAAGAGAAAATTGTCAATGTGTATAAGGAATCGGAAGGAAGCTCCCTTACCTATGCCTAAATTTTATAGCTAAGATCCCTTGAATTTGTAAGGCAAGGCATATTGGATAAAGAAGAAAATACATAGATATTTAAGAGTAGAGTGGTTTGGCTTAAAGTCGTGGCCAATAACTCCAAATTGTTCCACTAGTATGTGAATTTTCATAAGAATATGAATACCATTTGGGAAACTAAAGCATGCGATGATTCGATGGTAAATTCATTCAAAGAAAAGGCTGCGTAACTTATTCATCACTTCCAAGATTTATTCCAAGCTTCCAGGGATATCTCATTCAAGAGATCTTACGGGTAATATCAAAATTTCATCCAGTGATCAATGAGGAAATGAATCTCTCTCTTAGGGAGGAAGTAATAGAGCCCAAGGTTCTCGTCGCTCTTTCCTCCATGCAAAAAGGGAAGATCCCAAGTCTGAATAATTTTACAGTTAAATTTTTCATCGAATTCTATGACCTTATTAAGGAGGTTTTACTTAAAGTAGTAAAGGAGTCTGAAACCTTAAGCAAGGTGAAAGCTTCCTTCAATTCAAATTTCATAGCCCTAATCCCCAAAATTCACGAGGGAGCATCCTTTGGGGATTACAGGCCCATTTCATGCTTCAATGTTGTTTACAAAACCATAATGAAAGTGATTGCTAGAAGACTTATGCCAATTCTCAGTGACATAGTTGCAGAAGAGGATTTTGGGTTCTTAAGACACAAACAAATTCATTATGTTGTCATTATATAACCCAAGAAGTTCTCCACTCCATCAAAAAGTATAACCAGCTGATAGTAGTCCTCATTCGATATTTCTAAGGCCTATGATCATGTCAGTTGGAAATTTCTTCATCTTTTTATTATCCAAATAGGTATGGCTCTTCCAATGGTCAATTGGATAATGGGTTGCATCTAGTATATCTTATTTGTAGTCCTCAATGGTGCTCCTCCCAACTTCTTTTGGGAATATCAAGGGTTAAGGACAGTTTTCTCTCTTGTACATTTCCTTAACCTTGAATCCTGATTTAAGGTTCCACCTTCAATAAATTGATAAACCCAAAGAAGCTTGGGAAAAGATTGAATTTGTTTTTGGTAAACACAATATTATTCGAGCGCAACAGTTAGAAAATCAAGTATTGACTTTAAGTCCAAATTCTTTTTCTTGCATTGAAGACTATGTATCTAAGTTCAAAACAGTCAGAAATTTGTGTGAAGAATGTAAGATAAATATAGAAGAAGATTGTTGCATCTATATTATTCTTTCTAATCTAGGTAGTGCATATTCTATGTTTGTATCTACCTTTTATGCCATGCAAGAGGCTATAGGGAAAAATGATCAAAAACCCAGTCTTAAGAACTTTTGTGATGATTTGATTAGAGAGCAAGATAATCTTGTACAACTTGGAGTGACCAACACTGCAGGTACCTCAAGCAAAGCCTTAGTTGTCCATCAGAAAGATAAATCCAAGAATCCCTAGAAGCAACATCCTCTCCATAACAACAAGCAATATAAGATTCCCAAACACACTCAAACAACTTTCACTCCTAATGGTGACAAAGGAGCAAAATATAAAAGTAAGAAGACTGGCAGACATTGCAACTTTTGTGATAAAGATGGTCATGATGAGTTCTAATGTTTCGATAGGATGGCAGCTTTAGAGGCAACAATGAAGAAGAACAATATTAGTATTGATTCTAATTCTTCTTCTTCTTCTCATGGGCATGCACTTTATGCTTTTGGTTTCTCCTTCAATACAACTTCTACTTCTTCTTCTGATGAGTGACTTATTGATTCTATATAATCTTATCATATGGCTAAGGATAGAGACATATTTTCTTCTCTAAATGAATGTAACACCAAGAAAATATTTGTTGGTGATGATAGATCTCTGAATGTTGAAAGATCTGGAATAGTTCAAGTAGAAAATGATCATTTCAATGATGTGTTATGTGTTCCAATTCTTTCTTGTAATCTTCTATCATTATATCAAATCACTCATCCAGGTGAAGGTAAAACCGTAGAGTTTTCACCTCACAAAGTTGTAATCAAGGATCTAAAATATGCTAAGCATGTTCTTGCCACTATAATTTTTGATGATATTACTAGGTTTTACAAGTTTGACAACTTTGGGTCATCATATTTTTCATTAGTTTTTGTTGCTCATAGCGATGACTTGAGAAAACTTTGGTATGATCCGTTTGGTCATATAAACTATCTCTAATTACAACAACTATGTAATCAACATATGGTGACTGGTATTTCTTTTGTTTCATGTAGAGATGGTATTTGTGCCGGTTGTGTTCTTGGCAAACATCATCGAGATAGTTTTGACAAACATACCTCTTGGCACACATTAGGCCCTTTGCATCTTGTTAACAGTGATTTTTTTGGTCCACTTTCTTCTCCTTCTTTTTCTGGGTGTAAGTATTTCTTAACTTCCATTGGGGACTTTTCCAAACATACTTGGGTTTACTTCCTAAAACTTAAGAGAATTTTTTTTGAAGTTTTTGGCCTACAAGGCCCTTGTAGAAAAGCAATCTGGACATCAAATTCAAAAGTTAATAACAAACAATGGAGGCAAATATGTAAAAAATAATTTTACAAGTTACTGCACTACAAAGGCCATCCAAATGAAACACATTGTTCCATATATACCAAAACAAAATGGTGTTGATGAGAGAAAGAACCACACATTAAAATAAATGGCTAATTGTATGATCCGATCTAAGGGATTAAGTCTAAAGTATTGGGCGAAAGAAATCAATTATGCAAATTACATAGTAAATCTCACTCCCACAAAGGCTCTTAAAAATATAACACCAGAAGAAGCTTGGAATAAAATTAAACTAGATGTAAGTCACTTCTGTGTATTTGAAAGTATATCATGGGCTCACATTCCCGATGAGAAAAGGAAAGCATTGCAGCCTAAAAGTGAGAAGTGTATATTTGTTGGTTATTATGAAGATGTCAAAGGTTATAGACTTCTTCAACCACACTGTAATGAAATTATTATTAGAAGAGATGTTAAATTTGATGAAAATATCTTGGCCTGCGAGCCTAATTCGACGATTGTGCCTTCTTCGGCTTACGAGCTATATTTGGTATTTGTGCCTTCTTCTGTTCCTATTCTAGCTTCTTCTTCACATGATGACAGTAAGGATGAAAATCCACCTTTCCCTGCTCACCTTCCTCTAGATGAGTCCTTTGAACCTAAACCAACACCAACTCCACTTCTTCCTAGATGGGTCTATTAAACACAAGAAGCAATTGGTGATTGTAATATACCAGATATAAAATGTATGTAGAAAAGAAATAAAATGCTAGAATGGCATAATAACAACAATATAAACACAACATTCACCACAATAGCATTGAAATGATAAGAGAATAATAATAGAAATAACACTTTGAATCTGAAAGAAATGTTCACGGACCTCTTCGAGGGGGAAACCTCCAGTTGAGCAGAGCTCTATTACAATAATATCCAAGTTAGGGTTCTCATACCCTCGATTCCTATTTATACTAAAAAGAAGCATCTAGAGGAAGATCCTTCTAGAAGCGAAAGCTTCTATTAGTTCTTCTTACATCTGTCGTATTCTATTTTATTGAAAGGCCTTATTAATATTGACCTTTATTACATCCAAATATATTGTTCTACCTATGTGCAGGTTAGGACCCTAACATGTCCTCCCCCTTAAAAACAACCTTGTCCTCAAGGCTTGAGATGAGGAAATTGTTGCAGAATGGTAGCTGGTTCCCAAGTGGCATCTGTTGGAGTTGTATCTTTCCACTGGACTAGCACTTCCTTGATGGTTCTCTGACATAGGCGATGCTCACGCTGGTCCAAAAATGCCTATGGTTGTAACCAAATGGATCCTTCTTCAGATAATTCTGGAAGGTTGGTTTGAATTTGGCGCTTAGCTCCAATCACCTTCTTTAAGAAGGAAACATGAAAAACAGGATGTAGTTTTGAATGGCTGGGAAAAGCTAATCGATAGGCTACTTGTCCCACATGCTTGAGAATGGTATAAGGACCATAAATTTTGGGCGCTATCTTCTAACAATGCTCAGCCTTGAGGGAATTTTTCTTGTAAGGTTGCAGTCGAAGAAACACCTGATCCCCTTCTACAAATTGATGTTCAGAGCGACCTTGATCTACTTGTTGCTTCATGAGATTCTGTGCCATGACCTAATTCTCTTTGAGTGTATGGAGAATAGCCTCTCGAGCTATAAGTGTTAGGTCAATCGCCTGGACCTTCGAGGCACCTGGTAAGCATGAGAGAACTAAAGGTGGCTTATGTCCATATACTGCTTCAAAAGGCGTCATGCTTGTAGTTGTATGGTATGAAGTGTTGTACCACCATTCAGCTAAGGGTAACCATTGAGCCTACTGATTTTTCTTTTCTGAGGAAAAACACCTCAAATATGTTTCCAAACACTTGTTGACCACTTTTGTTTGGCCATCAGTCTAGGGATGATAAGTTGTGTCGAGATGAAATTCGGTGCCTTGTATCTTGAACAGTTCTTGCCAAAAATTTCTTGTGAAAGTTGGGTTGTGATCAGAAACAATAGAGTGCAGCATGCCATGAAGCTTGAAGACCCGATCCATGAAAAATTGAGCCATCATGGATGTTATAAATAGGTGTTGAAGGGTACATAAATGGGCATACTTGGAAAGGCGATCAACAACCACCATGATGACTGATTTATTTCCCGATTTGGGTAAGCCGATAATAAAATCCATAGAGATATCCTTCAAAATAGCAGGTGGAATTAGGAGTGGTTGTAGTGTGTCTGGAGATTTGACGGTTTCTCCCTTGTTGTGTTCATAGACATCACATTCAACGAAAAAATTACAAATGTCCTATTTCATACCATCCCAGAAAAAGGAACGTTTGAACTTGTCATAGGTTTTGGTGAACCCCGAGTGCCCTACGGTGGGTGTAACATGAAGCTCAGAAAGTACCATGGATTTAAGCTTTGATTGTTTACTTAAATACAAACGGCCTTTGTATCAAAGTTCATGATGGAGCCAGGAGTACCCTGGGGAAGCTGGAGGATTGGACTGCAATTTTTGGATTAGCTGCGAACTTTTGGGATCTTGTAGCCATTCCTGGAGAACGGCTTGGAGCCAATATGGGACAATGAATGAAAGAGAAAAAAGGGATCCTTCATCTTCATATTTGCAGGAAAGTGCATCTACAACCACATTGTCTTTTCCTTTCTTGTAAATTATCTTATAATCATATCCAAAGAGCTTAGTCACCCATTTTTGTTGTTCTGGGGAGGAAATGCATTGTTCCAGAAAATACTTGAGGTTTTGATGGTCTGTCTTAATTTGGAAACATTTCCCTAATAGATAAGGGCGCCAGAGATCAACGACATGTAGAATATCCAACATTTCCTTTTCATAGATGGGTTTGCCCAGATTTATTTCAGATAGTTTCTTGCTAGTAAAGGCCAAAGGTCCACCTTCTTGCATAGGGACAACACTAATTCCTTTCCCCGAGGCATCACATTCCAACAGAAAGGTCTTTGTGAAATCAAGAAGGGCGAGGACTGGAGTGGTGCACATGGCCATGTTCAAGGTTTGAAAAGCTTGGGTAGTGGTTGGAGTCCAAGTGAAAGAGTTATTTTTTAGAAGAGCAGTGAGAGGTGTTGCAATCTTCCCATAATTCTTAACAAACTTGTGATAATACCCTGTTAAGCCTAGAAATCCACGCAATATATTAAGAGTCTTTGGGTGAGGCTTGTCTTCCATAGCTTCAATCTTTTTAGGATCCACCCTGACGCCATCCTTGTCAACCAGATGACCCAAGTATTCTACTTCTGAGGTGAAAAAAGCACATTTAGACTGTTTCAGGAAAAGTTGGTGCTGAGAGAGTAGATGGAGAACTTGATCCACGTGAGAAAGATGGTCTATCTAGGTTTTGCTATAGATGAGGATATCATCAAAGAAAACTAAGAAAAAATGGTGGAGAAAATGACAGAAGACATGATTCATGAGGCTTTGGAAGGTGGAGGGGGAATTACACAAGCCAAAGGGCATGACCAAAAACTCATAGTGGCCCTCATGAGTTCTCAAGGCATTCTTGGGAATGTCTGACTCTTTCATACATATCTGTTGGTAGCCCAAACAAAGATCCAGTTTAGTGAAGAATTGGGCACCACTCAATTCATCCAGGAGGGAATTTGTCTTTGATGGTAAGTTTGTTGAGGGCATGTAAGTCAGGACACATTCGCCAAGAACCTTCTTTCTTTAGGACCATGACCATAGGAGAAGAGTAGGGGCTCATACTAGGGAAGATAATGCCTGTATTAAGGAGTTCCTGGACCATTTTCTCAATTTCATTTTTTTGGGAAAAGGAGTGACGATACAGATGGATATTGGGAGGAAGGCTTTCAGGTACAAGGGGAATGGAATGATCACGAACACCACATGAAGGAGGGAGTCCTTGGGGAGTGGAAAATACTAATTGATGTTTAGAAATGATGGCTTGGAGGTCTTGTGGGACCGAGGGTGTCTCTTTTGCTTGTATGGCATGGAGTTGGGCGATAACACCAGAATTACCTTTTTTGAGCAACTTTTCCATGCGATGGGAACTAATGATCTCAGGTGAACTAGCGGTGATGCATTGGAACTTATATTGGTGGCCCTCCTGGTTGAATTGGATGGTTAAGTCTTTAAAATCCAGGAGAATGGGACCCAAAGTCCTTAGCCAGTCTGCACCCAATACAATTTCACAACCTCCCATGTCGATAGAAAACATATGGGATTTCATGTGGTAGTCACCAATTTGGAGATGCACATTTTCACAATGCCCTCCACATTTCATGGAACCACCATTAGCAATCATGACTTGGAAATTATTGATGGCATGGATGTAGAAATGAGTTTCTTGGGCAATGCGGTGATGAATAAAATTATGGGTGTTGCCACTATCAACCAGAATAATGACCTTTCGATGCTTGATGTAACCGATTAGCTTGAGGGTTTGGGGAGTGGAGAAGCCAGTGAGAGCATTGAGGGAAATGACTGGTTCTACTTCGGGAGGGTCTGAGGGAGGGGTTATGTCAGTGGATTCAGGTGACTCAGACACAAGGGGAGTTTCTACATCCTCTTACAAAATATCCTCAAAGATGGCCATAAAAAGATTTTGTTCTTTACACTTGTGGCCCGAGAAATCTTTGTCATCATAGTTATAACAAAGGCCTTTGAGTTGGTGTTCAACCATTTCAGCCCTGGTCAATTTTTGGATATTTAGTGGAGCAGAGGGAGTAGTGGGATTTACTAGTTTAGGGCAAGGGATAAATGAGGGTTTTCGGTCTTGAGAAGATACAACTTGTTGTACTTATTTAGCTCTTTTAGTAGCCTCCACCCAACTCTGAGGCCGAGCCATGAGGACATGGGCCTGAATCTCATCCTTGAGGCCACTGATAAAACACTCTCAAAAAAAGGCATCATACATGCCCTCTGTTCAAAAAGCCAGGTGCTCAAATGCAGCTTTAAAGTATTCCATTGTTCCTAATTGTTTCAAATTTTTCAAATGACCCAAATGGTTGGTGTCAGTGTCAAAGCGTTCATAAAGCTCTGCCACAAAGTGTGTCTAGGAAATATACCCTTGATGAGAGGTTTCTCTCCATTGCCACCGTTATTGATCTATATGGAGAACACCATACCAGAGTTTGGCCAAGTCATCTATAATGCCGTATAAAGAGAAATAATGTTCCATTTGGGTTACCCAACCAGTGGGGTCTGAGCCATCAAATTTGGTCACATCTACCCACGGCAGGCATAGGTCACATTGAAAGTGATGGTTCCGAGAGTTATTGGAATGATAGGAATGGTCATCTTCAGAATGTGGAGGTGAGGAAGACGAAGGGTTATCTGTAGGGATATGCAGTTTGGTGCAGAGTGCCAAAAGGACTGATTCAAGCTGGGTGGTGAGGTCTTGTTTGATTTCCTCCATTGAAGACTGCGTGGTGGTATTGATGGCTGCAACATTGGCACTGAGTTGTTTCACTTCTTGTTGGGTTTCGATGAGACCAGATTGCAAGGTGTTGAAGCGAGCTTCCAAGTCTTGGCTACGGGTATGGGCCATGAGGATGGGGGAATTGAAAAGGAGCGAGCGAGGTCAATTTTTTTTCCAAAAAATGATATGGATGAGTGTGATAAGGGTGAAAAGATGAATCCATTGGAATAGGTCTCAAATAATGGTGAAAAATTCTACAAACCTTTTTTTTTACACCTGCGGAGTTATACTCCAATCTGAAGAATAATGCAGAGAGAAAATGCCCAAACGCTTAACCAGAAATAAATGTGTATTTACTTGGCAACTCAAACACAGTTGCATGGAAATAGATCTTGTCTGTTTTAATTTGTTTATGTTTATGTCCCCAAGGGTTAGGTATTCAAGGGTTCTACAGACAAGGGTTTACCCTGTGCTATAGCTCTCTGATATACATGCGGGGTCCAACAGTAGTACTCGGCCCAATATCTCAGGGCACTAACTAAGGAGGATAGACCGTACCCTTAGCCGTATTACTTGACCGCCCAGGTACTACAGAGTATCTTCCTGAGTGTTGTTCTCGGTGACACTATAGCAGTCAAGCGACCAATCGGTTTATCTAAAGAGGGCTTAAGGTAATCTAGGCCGATCAACACATAGGTGTTGTCTGATACGCTACCAATTGAAGGGGTACCAACAGGGGTTACAAGGGTGGCCAATGGATGTGCTCTTAAGTTCCACTTGTATTTCCTGCGTGTATGAATCCCTCAACCACAGGTTTATGCATGTAACGAAAGATCTTTGTGGCTTAAAGACATCGGAATACGTCTCTACCCTGAAAAAAAAAATAACCCACACTTTCTGTCGAGGAAAGTGCTCTGATACCACTTGTAATATACCATATATAAAATGTATGCAGAACAAAAATAAAATGCTAGAATGGTAGAATAACAACAATATAACCAGAACATTCACCACAATAGCACTGAAATGATAAGAGAATAATAACAAAAATAACACTTTGAATCTGAAATCAATGTTCACGGGCCTCTTCGAGGGGGAAACCTCCAATTCAGCAGAGCTCTATTAAAATAATATCCAAGTTAGGGTTCTCATACCCTCAACTCCTATTTATACTAAAAAGAAGCATCTAGAGGAAGATCCTTCTAGAAGCAGAAGCTTCTATTAGGTCTTCTTACATCCACGTTATTCTATTTTATTGAAAGGCCTTATTAATATTGACCTTTATTACATCCAAATATATTGTTCTACCTATGTGCGGGTTAGGACCCTAACAATGATCTTGTCGGTGATCCTTTAGATCAGCATCAAACACATTCACATTTCTAGTGAGCCTCTTCTCTTTTGGCTCAAGTTTCATAGACTCATTTCCAGAGACATTTACAAAAGCTTCAGGTCATCCATATTAGGATACAACAATGAATGAAGAGTATCATACTTTAATGGAAAATGATACTTGGGATCTTGTACCTCTTCCAAAAGGAAGAAAACTTGTTAGATGTAAATGGGTCTACAGAACTAAGTATGCATCAGATGGAAGTGTTGAAAGACACATGGTTCGATCAGTTTCCAAAGGATTTTCCCAAGTTGAAGGAATTGACTATAATGAAACCTTTACCCCTGTTTCTATCTCGGCATTTGGTAGTTTATAATGTTGACAAGTGGCAAGGGGTGATTGGTCCACATGGTATGGTTTTGGCCAACCATGGGATAATACATGGCCCTATCACAGGGTGCCACATGTCACCCTGGATGGGGCCTAAAAGGGACTAATGGAAAATATTGTATAACTCCATGGGAGTCAAACCCATGACCTATCAATATAACAAACTCCTAGAACTAATGCACTAGCCATAAAGGAAAGAATCAAACTTTAGAAAAGTATCCACTTTTTAAAAACTTAAATATTAAGCCATTTTCTATGTTTAAGGGAGGCACGCCAAATGGAGGCCAAGTCACATGGGAGAATCTCGTGACCAAGGGCACGACATGGGAGTGGGGGCTTAAAGGGTATAGCATCAGGCCACATGCCATCCATATGACCAAAAAAGGGGCACGGGCCCTATTTTTAGGTGCTTAACAAATTATTTGGCAATTTAGTGCGTTTTTACCTTATTTTAATGGATTTTTGCTGATTTTTGTGGATGTTTGGCCAAAAAGAGTGGATCTGGAGCCTAGAAAGAGGCCACATCTTGGGGGGAAGTTGGATTTTGACCCCCAACTCAGAATCTATATAAAATAGAGGATTTTGACAGTCCAAACAAGTTTAGAACGAGAGAAATGTTGAAGAATTCTGAAGCTCAAGCCATTTTTATGCAGGGAAGCCATTAAGAAGGCTAAATTTATGGGCCAATTCTGGGAGCTATGCTCAACCGTTTTGAGTGTCGTCAGTTGTGTTGGATTCTTGAGGTCAAGAATAACACAACCAGACTAGTTTTTAATATATTTGACACTTTTATGATGTACTTTTGAAGCATTGAAGAGAAATAAGAAATCCTCACCCATTGAGACAAAGGCTCAGAGACGTAGGCAATCTTGTCGAACTCCATTAACAAATTTGATATTATGGTTTGATGATTCTTTTTCCTTACATTATGATTCGAATTTTATGAGCATAATGAAATGAATACAGATTATTAAAAGATGCTTAACACAGAATAACAGAGATACAATAAAACTAGTTTTCTATTCAATAAGGAAATAAGCTGAAACTGTAAAATGCAGCGGAAAACAAGCTTGCTGGAATGGTGGCGGCTTATCTCTGAGAAGAGATGTGATGGATATGCTCATTCAAAAGAAGATCATTACAATGAGGATCTGAAGGCCTTTTTACAATAAACAGGAATGTCAAAAACCCTAGAAATCCAAAAACCTAACCCTAGGAGATGAAGCGCCAAAAGTCATGTGGGCCCCGTTTGGGTAAGTTAGTCGGTCAACTTCCCGAGGTCGTAACTTTTTCATATGATCTTCGTTTTAGGCACACGATAGCCCATTAGAAATGTCTATCCGAGGACTACACATTTTGGTCTAATTTGGTAAAGTGCATTTTCGACTATGCTAATCTCTAAAAACGTTGTTTAGGGCCTCAAAATGGCCCCGCAAGTCAGGGACCTGAAAACTAGGAAAAAAACTGCCAAATTGGAAAACTGCCAAAATGAACCAGTTGGAATAGGTGGGAGGCCACCGAAATCCATATGGATCAATCCTCCCCCCTTAGGAAGCAATGGTCTCCATTGCATTGATTTACCCCATCAGATGAGGAAATTTTTGCTGAATTTAGCCTCGGGTGAGCCACTTGCCTTGGTGCAAGAGCTGCCCTGCTTTGACAAATCGATAAAGTTGGATCCTTTGCTATCAGGTGCCCTCGATCTGTTTGTCCACAATATGATCATTGGATTCTTGTTGCGTGCAGTTAGGTTTGAGTTATGTTGGTGTCAACTTCTCTGCTATCTTTGAGGTGTCCAATAATGGTGGGAAATATGGCCAAAGGAGAGCCACGTTGAAGACTGGGTGCAGGCCAAGGAAAGGGGGAATGTTGAGCACAAAAGCATTGTCACCCATAGCCTTGGTGATGGTGTATGGCCCATACCGGAGTGGGTGAAGCTTTCAATGGGGCCCTGTAAGGCATTCTTTCTGCAAGTGCAACCAAACTTTTTTGCCCACCTGAAACTTATGTGGCACCCAGTGTTGATCATGGCGCTGCTTGTACTTGGAATTGGACTTCTCTAAAATATCCTGAACCTGTTGGCGGATGTGATGGATCCTCTCAATGAACTGGGTGGCTTTGTCAGCTTCTGGTGGAGCAGGGGATGAGTCGACTGAGGTGTTCGCCAGTGGTAGTGCAACATCCATGGGGCCCAATGGTTGGAATCCCAACCCCACCTGAAAGGGGTTGTGGCTAGTTGAGCTATGCAGGGCTCAGTTGTAGCTATGATGGTCATAGGGAAGACTCTCATCCCATGTGTGGGGGTTCTTGGAATTGTACATGCGTAGGATATGTACGATCATCCGATTGATGACCTCAGTTTGGCCATCTGTCTGGGGGTGGAACGCAGTGGATTTGGTGAGCTTGGTATCCAATACTGACCATAGGCTCGACCAGAATGTGCTGAGGAACTGACTGTCCCAATCTGAGACAATATTTTTTGGGATCCCAAAGTGCACCCAAACATGTTCAAAGAAGAGCTTGGCAGTGGCCTCTGCAGTGATGTTCTTCTTGCAGGCGGCCATAATCGCCATCTTGGAAAAGTGATCAACAACCACAAAAACACAGTCATTTCCCCTCTTGGTGGATGGGAGACCTGACATGTAGTCCATGGATATGGATTCCCATGACTTTTCAGGAGTAGGAAGAGGGGTGTATAGGCCCTGTTTCTTAGTGGTCGGTTTGGCAACAGTGTAGGTGGTGCAAGACCTGATATACTTTCCAACATCCTGTCGAAGTTTCGGCTAGTAGAAATGTTTTTGCAACACTGTCACTGTCTTTTTCACTCCAAAGTGTCCTGCCACCCAACTATAGTGAGATTCCCAAATTATCTTCGCGCGCTCACTTGATGGAACACAGAGATGGCCCAGATGGTACAACAACCTGTCCTAAAGATGGAAATCAACGACCACTAATTTTGCTCCCAAATTTTGGTAGGTGGTGGAGAAGTCAGGGTCTGTCTCATAGAGGTGGGTCCATCCAGAGGTCTCATGGATGCAAGTGTCTATCACCATGGTGAGTGCCACAACTAGAGGTTGGTTGATGCAATCGAAAACTCGGTTGGTACTTCCTATTTTATACTTGATGTTGAGGTGGAACTGCTATAAGTATGTGGACCACTTCTGATGGCGATCATTCTACAATTTTCCTTGGGTCTGCATGAATTGCAGTGGCTTGTGATTAGTGTGGATGATTGTCTCCTTCCCCAGAATGTAATGTCTCCACTAGCAGTAGGATTGCACAATGGAGTACATTTCTTTTTTGTAAGTAGGGTACTTACAGACAACATCTGATAACGTCTCACTATGATACGCCATAGGGTGGCCATGTTGAGTGAGAATGGCACCCACAACATAGTATAAAGCATCTGTCTAGATCTCAAAGGGATGTTGCAGGTCTGGTAATGAAAGTACCGCGGATGAGCACAAGCGTTGCTTCAAATCATCGAAGGCTTATTGTTTTGACGGGCCCCACACAAATTTTTCCTTACTGCCACCCCTGGTTACTTGGCTGAGGGCCCATGTGATATGAGAGAATCCCAACACAAACCTGCGATAGAAATTTGTGAGGCCCAAGAAGCTCCAAATATCAGAGAGTGTGGTTGGGGCTATCCAATCACAGATGATCTAGATCTTAGCTGGATCCCCATGCACACCATGTTGATCAATGATGTAGCCTAAGTAGTGGACCTTGTCCATGCTGAAGGAGCATTTTTCCAAGTTTGCACATAGTTTGTGCTGCCACAGGGTGTGCAGAACCTGCTGAATATGCTGCAAGTGCTCCACCCAAGTCTTGTTGTAGATGAGGATGTCATCCAGATACACCACTACAAAATTACTAGTGAAAGGTTGCAGGATATCATTCATCATCTTCATAAAAGTTGTTGGAGCATTTGTCAAACCAAAGGACATGACCAACCATTCAAAAAGACCTTCTTTTGAATTGAAGGTAGTCTTCCATACATCTGTATGTTCTATTGGGACCTCGTGGTAGCCAGACTTCAGATCAATCTTACTGAAGTATTTGGCCCTCGTGAGCTAATCAAGGAGGTCATCGATTCGAGGAATCGGGTACCGGTTCTAGATTTTGATTTTATTCAGGTCCTGGTAATCAATGTAGAGTCGCTAGGTCCCATCTTTCTTATACATGAGTACGATTGGGCTCCCACAAGGTGATGAGCTGGGACGAATGTGCCCCTTGTGGAGAAGTTCTTGGATCTACCTCTTGATCTCCTTGTTTTATAACAAAGAGTGGCGGTAGACCGGCCCATTGGGTAGCGGTGCGCCTGGGGTCAGATCGATGGGATGCTTGACCTGGTAGTGCAGAGGTACCCCGGTAGGAGAGGATAAGACATCTGAGTGTTCTTCCACAACCTTATCCACTTTCTTTTGTTATGTGGAGAGATCGCCCGCAGAGGCCCTGGATGTGGCTGTGATCTTTCTCTTACTCTAAGAGCGAATCATGAAGAAGACAAATTTCCCAGTCTGAGAGATGACCTTCCTGCATTGCTTGGCAGAGATTAAGGAAATAGCACTAGGAGGGACTGCCTCGGGTATCCTTTACAATTTCTTGTTCAAAGTAATAATAACACTACGAGGCCTAGACTCATATACAACATGGCGTTTCCATAAATAAGGTTTGCCCAAAATAACATTAAAAAATTCAAGAGGAGCAACATCACACAATACCTCATCTTTGAAGGGCTTGATGTCGTACGACAATCGACACTGTTGGAAAACGCGGAGATTGCTTCCTTGGCAGAGCCATCCAATGGTGTAGGGATGTGGGTACGGTTTTGTCGGTAGGTCCAACCGCTTGACGACCTCTACTGAGATGAGGTTCTTCTGGCTACCACTTTCAACAATGAAGTGCAGCGGCGTGCCTTTTACCCACATCTGTGAATAGAAAGGTGCTCACCTTCTTCTGGCTCGTCTGGTTCATTAAGCTGGATCTTGGTGGTAGAAATAGTGGCACTCGGCTCCGTGTCAATGATCCGTCTTCCCCTTTCTGGTTCTGAATCAGAGTCAGAACCCACATATGATTTAGAGGCTTTCACTTCAGCCACCAGCGACTGCATTGAGCAACAATCAACAGTGTTATGCCAAGGGCTCTTATGGAAGCCGCACCACTTCCCGACATCCTTCTTTGTCTTTTTGGTGTCCTTCTTTGCTTGCGGCTTGGACTAGTTGTCCTGATACTGTCCATATTTTCTCTGTCCTTTGTTCTATAGGTTGGGGCCACCCTTTCCTGGCTTTTGTCGTCAGGGGTTCCCAGGCCCAAATTGTTGCATCTTTTGTTTGAGCTTTTGCTCGATTTTGACAGCATATCGATAGGTCGCGCCTAAGGACAAGATGTCTAAAAATTCCATTTTAGTATGGATGTATCTATGCAGAGAACCGCGGTACTTGAGCAGTAGATTTCCCAGCTTGGTGTGCAGGGTATGGAATATATTTGTGAAATCTGCCACTGCTTGGTCTTTTTCTTGCCGCAGTGTGGTCCATTTGGTATACAAGTCGCCATAGCTTCCGACAGGGTAGTATTGTTCCTTAATAGCATCCCTAAGGGATTCCCAGGTGGTCGTGACTGTAAATAATGAGGGTTCCTCTATTTCGTTTTTCTCACAGAAAGTTTTCCACCAATCTTTGACATGGGGAACGACTTTGAGAAGCGCAAAAGTATTTTTTTCTCTATTTGAAAAGTTATGGATAGAAAAATACCCTTCTAGTAGATTCAACCACTTTTCTACAACATCCGTGTCTATCTGACCTTCAAATATAGGAATATCTAAGTTGATTTGTACCTTGAAGGGGGCGGCACCTTCGCTCGAGGAAGATGCGTCGCTTGTTGGTAGCCGCTGAAGGATTTGGGTGAAACTATCCATCATCTAGTTCCTCTGTTGCATGAGGGATTCCTCAAACAACATTTTGAAAGGATCTCCTATCCTATCATATTTATTTTCTCCTCTCATGAGATGTCATTTGGTCATGCGAGAGATTTTGTCCTCAAGAGAAACAAGCTCGAGACCTAATTCTTTGTACCCCAACCTCCTTGGGGACATGCATTAAGACAACAAGGAGAAAACCACTTTGATACCACTTATCTGGATTTTATGAGTAGAACGAAATGAATACAGATTATTAAAATATGCTTAACACAGAATAACATAGATACAGTCAAATTGGTTTTCTATTCAATAAGGAAATAAGATGAAACTGTAAAATGCAATGGAAAACAAGCTCACTGGAATGGTGGTGGCTTATCTCTGAGAAAAGATGTGATGGTTGTGCTCATTTGCAAGAAGATCATTACAATGAGGCTCTGGAGGCCTTTTTACAATAAACAGGAATGTCAAAAACCCTACAAATCCAAAAACCTAACCCTAGGAGATGAAGCGCCAAAAGTCATGTGGGCCCCATTTGGGTAAGTTAGTCGGTCAACTTCTCGAGGTTGTAACTTTTGCATACGATATCCATTTTAGGTGCACGATAGCCTGTTGGAAAGGTCTATCCAAGGATTACACATTTTGGTCTGGTCTAGTAAAGGGCATTTTCGACTGTGTCGATCTCTAAAAATGTTGTTTAGGGCGTCAAAACGACCCTGCAAGTCAGGGACCTGAAAACTAGGAAAAAAACTGCCAAACTGGAAAACTACCAAAATGAACTAGTTGGAATAGGTGGGAGGCCACCGACATCCATATGGATTACATTCAGATCTTCATTTGTTGTTATGGATTCTATAATATATCATTAATTTCTTCTTCTTTTAATAAATTCCTAATTGGTAAATGAACTCATGCTTAAAACTTAACCAAGTATTTAAAGATCAATTTTGGATGAAGTGGTATCAGAGTAGGTTGATGGATGTTTTTTGAGTTTTCATGATTACCAGGGAAAAGTTTAATTGTGGTGAAGGAAAAATTGTAGAAGGGGATCTAGAGATTGGATCAAGAAAGAGGAATTCTCAAAGTGAGGAGATGGCATCGGAAGAAGGCATGTCTGAGAATGAGATCGAGTCGCAAAAGACTTTATTCACCATGTCTGAGATGGTAAAGGTCTTATATGAGGATTACTTGGAACGAAAGAGGCATTTCCAAGGGGAATATTCAAAACAAGACAAAAGTGAAGAAGGAGAGGGTCCTCCTTCACCTCCTTCTTCTCCATCAACTTCTTCTTCTTCAAGTACAAGTTCCAAATCCACCGCAAGAAAATATTCCCATAAACATAAACATGATATGTATTTACTTAAGCTTGATGTGAAATTTGAATTACCCATGTATGGCGGTGAAGTCAATGCTGAGAGGCTTGATAATTGGGTTAGATGGATGGAATTTTATCGCAGTGTGCAACAAATCAAGGATGAGGCAACCCAAATCAAGTTGGCATCACTTCGTCTTGTAGGCACAACATTCATCTGGTGGCAGATTAAGTTGCAAAATGGCATGCAACATGTTGGTAATGTATTTCCATCATGGAAATAATTTTTTTTTTCACTTAGAAAACAATTTTATCCTTTGGGCTATAAAGAGAAGGATTTAATTGGATGACAAAGTCTTAAACTAAGAAAGGGACAAACAATGCAATAATACACAAATGGATTTTTTAAGATGGAATTAATGTTGAATATTCCATTACATACCCAAGAAACTCTTATGAAGTATATAGGAGGTTTACCTTCACATATTCATAACACTATATTTATGTTTAGACCTGCTAATATTGATGAGGTTTGTGTTCAAGAAAGAAACATTGAAGAAGGGAAAACAAGAGTTGGTGTATTTGGAGAATTGTATTCAAGGAAATAGGAAAAAACAAAGGGGAATGGAAAGAAAGAAAATTCAGTGACAAGAAGGGAAGAGAAGCTCTCTTTCAAACATTGCAAGAAAGAAAGGAATGATGATGCCCATTGTTGGAAATTTCACCCAGAGAAGAGATCAAAGTGGTTCAAAGAAATGAAAGGGAGACAAACATTTGTAGAAGAAACATGACCAACAGACTTGGGATATGATTCAGGTGATAATATTAAGATCATAACAATTGGTTTGACATGTAAAATTGGTGATGGATATGATTCTAGATGAAAATTGTTTCACATAAGGGTGATCATGAAACACACTAAGATCAATACATTGATAGATAGTGGATATCAATCTAACTTGATTTCAAAGCAATTGGTTAAACAATTGGGATTAAAAACTAAGATGCATCATAAACCTTACTCACTTAAATCGATAAGCAACAATCATAAATTGAACATAACAAAGAAATTAACTTTAAAGTTTGAAATTTCATCAAAGTTTGTGGATGAGGTAACGTGTAATGTGGTGCCACTCAATGAATGTGGAATGGTCTTAAGAAGTCCTTATTTTTATGATTACAAAGCAATCTTCTACAAGGAACATAATCAATATCACTTACCTAAAGAAGGGAATGAATATGTTGTACATTGTCATCACTTAAAATCAAATCAATCTCTACAAACAATGGAACAATTAAGGAAGGAAGCTTATGCAAGAAACACATCTATAATTGTGCCAAATCAGGCAATTGATATTAATCATGAACATGAGATGGCTGTAGAATGGAAGTTCAATCATACGTTGCTTCAAGATAAGCTAATGTCGTGTAACTACTACAAACATATTAGGTAATTTGCAGTCATATTTCCGCAGCTATCACTGCTAATGTTTTCAACATGGATGGTAGTGTCTTTAGTAATATGTGAAAGAGTACAAGTGGCTAAAAATATGTTTTCAGTTGTCATGGTTGTTTTGCAATTGATTATGATAAGACAGGTGCACAGAACAAAGATTAAAGACAAATGACAAGTGGGGTGGCCAATACCTTTTTGGAGGACCAACAGGTCTTAGTGGTGAGGTGTGATCCAAATGGGTCTTGAAAGGCTCAAAAATAAAATTTCTCAAATGTTCAAGAAAACAACATGATCGCGCATTTCTCATCGCAAGATTTTCGTTGGCGGAAACGGATCAAAAAATGAACGTCATATGAGAAAGTTATGGCAGTTGGAAAATTTGGTCTTCTCCAGTAAAAATTCAAAGGGTTAAAGTGACACGTGACATATTCAGCATGTGACACTTGGCAGCTTCTGTGCTCAAAAAGTGGCAGCTCCTACAACCGACACATGGCATTTCAGATCTTGACATTTGGCAGTTTCTGATGTTGACAAGTGGAAAGGGGTGATTGGTCCACATGGTATGGTTTTGGCCAACCATGGGATGACACGTGGCCCAATCACAGGGTGCAACATGTCACCCTGGATGGGGCCTAAAAGGGACGAATGAAAAATATTGTATAAATCCATGGGAGTCGAACCCCTGAGATATAAATATAACAATGTCCCAACACTAATGCAGTAGCCACAAAGGCAAGAACCAAACTTTAGAAAAATATCCACTTTTTAAATAATTAAACATTAAGACCTATTCTATGTTTAAGGGAGGCATGCCAAATGGAGGTCGGGCCACATGGGAGAATCCCGTGACTAGGGGTGCGGCCTGGGCATGGTGACTTAAAGGGTCTAGCACCATGCCACATGTCATCAATGCAACCACAAAAAGGGACCTGCGTCCTATTTTTAGGTTCTTAACTGATTATTTTCCATTTTAGTGGGTTTTTACCTTATTTTAATGGATTTTTGACCAAAAGGAGTGGATTTGGAGCCCAGAAAGAGGCCATATCTTAGGTGGAAGTTGGATTTCAACCCCCAACTTAGAATATATATAAACCAAAGGTTTTTGAAAGTCAAAACAAGTTCAGAACAGGAGAAATGTTGAAGAATTGTGAAGCTCAAGACATTTTTATCTAGGGAAGCCATTGAGGAGGGAAACTTTGTGGGCTAATTCTGGGAGCTACGCTCAACTGTTTTCAGTTCTGTCAGTTGTGTTGGATTCTTGAGGTCAAGAAAAATACATACATACTAGTTTTTAATCCATTTGACACTTTTATGATGTACTTTTGAAGCATTGAAGAGAAATAAGAAAGCCTCACCCACTCAGACTAATGCCCGAAGATGTAGGCAATTTTGTTGAACTCCATTAGCAACTTTTCTATTATGGTTTGATAATTCTTTGTGATTACATTTGGATCTTCATTTATTATTATGGATTCTTTAATATATCATCAATTTCTTCTTCTTTCAGTCAATTCCTAATTGGTAAATGAACTCATGCTTAAAACTTAACCAAGTCTTTAAAGATCAATTTTGGATCATCAACATTAGCGCAAAAAGAACATTAAGCTACACATGCACTTCATAAAAAATATCATTCATGATCAAGTTATTGAAGTGCTCTTTTTCCCTACATAAGATCAAGTTGCAAAAATTTTCACAAAGTCTCTTACAGAAGCGAAGTTTTCCAAACTTCGATATATGTTAGAAGTTCAAGAAGTTTTCATTAAGGGGGGATAGGCTCTAATGCCTCCTTCCTTCTCCTATGGTGTCACTATTTTAAATCCTTCAATCCTATCCCAAGTTGTTCTTAAGGGGGGATGTTAGGATATTTAGACACTTAGGAGTTACTTAATATCTACTTGGTCTAATGTGTCGTTAGGTAAAAGTTTGTTTCTTTAGTATGCATTTGTAGTTAGGAAATCTGACGATCATGATATGTTCCCGACATAGAGTGATCTAACGGTTTATATTCTCCTCGATCTTAATAGCCATTGATCCATGGTTTAACACCTGATTGGTCCATGATCTCTATTTAAATAGAATGGAGGGTCATTTGCCAATGATCGATTGTGAGAAACTCTCTTGTAAAATATCTCTGTAATATTTTTATTTTGCATTAATAAACTTCTCCAAGTGGTCGCGTTGGCTGAGGTCGTGAATTTTTCCTCATAGGAGTTTACCACATCAAAATATTGGTGTGTTGATATTTGATCTGGTTTTGTGAGTGGTTACTGAAGGTGTTTGTTTTCTATTGGAATACTTGTGTTGGCGAACATGGGTGATAATTATTTTGAGGTCAACATTCCTCCTTTCCTTGCCCCCCACCTAGTTTTCAACGTGGATCTCCATTGACCTTCTTTCCCACCATTATTGGACATCTCAAAGATAACATAACAACTGAAACCAAGAGAGATCAACCCCGATTGCATACAACATGCATCCAATGATCATATTGTGGAAAAATAGGTCAAGGGCACTCACCAACAAAGGATCCAACTTTATTAGGTTGTTAAAGCATGGAACCTCCTGCACCAAGGAAAGTGGCTCACCCGGGGCAAAATTTAGTAGAAATTTCCTCATTTGATGGGGTAACTCAACACAATGGATAAAATTGATTCCTAAGGGGGGAGTATTGATCCATATGGATTTCGGTGGTCTCCCACCTATTCCAACTGGCTCATTTTGGAATTTTTCCAGTTTGGCAAGTTTTTCCTAGTTTTCGGGTCCCTGACTTTCGGGGTCGTTTTGAGGCCCTAAACAACGTTTTTAGGAATTTGCATAGTTAGACTCTAGACAAAGTTAGAGTTTGATGAAAACATGTGTATTCCTTGGATATACCTTTCCAATGGGCTCTCGTGTGCCAAAAACGAAGATCATATGAAAAACTTACGACCTTGAAAAGTTGATGTACTAACTTACCCAAACAGGCCGCACATGAATTTTGGCGCTTCATCTCCTAGGGTTAGGTTTTTGAATGTCTAGTTTTTTTGACATTCCTGTTTATTGTAAAAAGGCCTTCAAAGCCTCATTGTAATCATATTTTTGCGAATGAGCACAACTGTCACATCTCTTCTCAGAGATAAGTCACCACCATTCTAGCAAGCTTGTTTCTAGTTGCATTTTATAGTTTCAACTTATTTCCTTATTGAATAGAAGCCAGTTTTATTGTATACTTGTTATGTTGTGTTAAGCATATTTTGATAATAATCTGTATTCATTTCATTCTAATCATAAAATACTGATCATTCGTATTGTATACTCACTTGACACATATGCTAGATTTGTTCACTAACAAATCAACAAGATCCCAAGCCTTGTTCTTTTCTATGGCTTCAATTTATTCATTCATGGATTCTACCCAATGTTCCTCTTTCACTTCTTCTTTAAAGAAGGTTGGTTGAACAAATAGAAAGGAAAAATGACCTTCTTGTTCAAATTCATTATTCTGCTGATAAATTTCCCTTCTTGTTCATTGATTTTTTGTTGAAGAGGATGATTCCCTGCTAAAAGAAGAACTGTTTCGAAAAATATTTCTATAATGTTCTTACTTTATTTGAACCTATAATCTTGACAGTCTTGGTGGATGTGTTTGTTGTTTTGAATTTTCATTTTTCTCATCAACTTGCTACAATGGATTTTAACTATCCACTATCTCATTTTGTTGTAGACTCCATGATTTTTTATCTAAGAACTTGACATCTCTACTCACCAGAAATTTCTTAGTGACTAGATTATAAAGTTTGTAGGCTTTTGCTTGTCCACTATATCCTATGAATATTCATTTTTCACATCTGTTTTCAAGCTTAAATTTTCATCTCTTCAACGATATATTAAAAAATAGTGCAACAAAAAATTCTAAAGTGAGACACATTTAGCTTAGTTCCACTCCATACCTCTTGACATACTTTATCATTAGCACTAGTTGTTGGAGATATGTTCAAAATGTACTTTGAACAGGAAACCCAATAATCATTGGAAAAATTATTTACTCTGAGAATACTTCTGGCCATGTTCATGATGGTCTAGTTTTTCTTTTATCTAGTCCATTCTATTGTGGAGTATATATGGTTGTGGTCTACATTATGATGCCTTGTCGTCGACAAAAATATACAAAACATTTTGAGTTGTATTCTCCTCCATCTAACATGAGCACTTTCATATACTTTCCACTTTGTTTTTCTTCTTCAGCTTTGAATTATTTAAAATTTGAAAAAGTGTCAAACTTATTTTTAAGACAATAAATCCATATTTTCTTGCTAAGATTATCAATAAAGGTCAGAAAATAAAAACTACCACCAATGGATTAAGTTTTCATTGGTCCACAAAGGTCTGTGTGAAAAAATTCTAGATGTTCTTTTTCTCTATGGGAGGATGTTGGAAAGTTGTCTCTCTTATGCTTCCAAGTATACAACTTTCACATGGAATTTCTTTTTCATTCAAAACATGAAGACCTTTGACCATTGCATTCTTTTGAAGAATAATAAAACTTTTAAAAGGTAGATGAACAAACCTAGCATGACATAAGAGAGTCTCATCTGTTTTTGAGACATTTTGAGCATATGGAAGGGACAAATTGACACTTCTTAAATTTAGGGGAAACATTCTATTCTTAATCATTTGGATTATTTCAATCAGTTTCCTATTGGGTGATTTATCAAAAATTAAGCATGTTGATCATTTGAATAAGACATCATAACCATGCTCCATTAATTTTCCTACACTTATCAGATTGTGTTTGGGGTTTGGTACATAGTAGACATCATGTATACATTTCTCTTGATCTTGTTTAGTTAATACAGATACAATTCCTTTTCCTAGATCTTTTACTTGAGAATCATCAACAAGAGTTATCTCAGATTCAATATAAGTATCCATGCTAGAAATTAAGTCTTTCTTATATGTCATATGATTATTGCAGCCACTATCCAACAACCAAAATTCCTTAGAGTGGCCTTCTTCAGATGTATGGCATAAAATTTGTAACTTCCCTAACCATCAACAGGTCGAGCATCGTCACTGAGTAGACATATTTTTTCTCTGATACCATTTTGTAACGTCACCAACCACCAACATGTCGTGCATCATCACTGAGTAAACATCTTTTTTCTTTGATACCAATTTGAACGTTCTTGGCCGAACCACTAGCAGGTTGGGGAACACTACCTCAGACAAAGCTCTTTTGTGGAAATATTCACATATACACTTAACAGGAAATGAAAGAGATAATATGGAAATATACATTGTAGTGGCCAGTAAGAAAATATCAACAAGCCTAGTAAAAATCCTTACAATTACACATAACATTTCTAACATAGAATTTCGAATTTTTGAGTGCGTAAATAATTCATTAACTTCAAATAAGCATATAAATTTCAGCAGAATTTTACATTTAACATTTAACTATAGCATAAAATTAACTTAGCCAATTCACAAACAATTTACCTGGTTCTGATGCTAATTCGCCTTGCTCCCTTGCTGTTGCCTTCCTGTTTCCTGATGCACTGACCAACACTGCCCAAACCTACTATCATCCCTGCCAACTAGGACAACTACCTAGCTCTAGGATATCATATGGATATCCTGGCCCCCGTGCCCAAAACCTCCAGCAAACCGGTGCCTGTACTGATCCAATCCAACTACCGAACTCAACTCCCCCCCTCTTCAATCCAAGAGAAAGCTCAAAGAAAAATAATAATCTCGTAGTTCATGATTCCCCTTCGTAAACCTCCTTCCCCTCCATATCCTTCGTTCACTGCCTCTTGCATTTACTTCCTTATCCACCCATTTATTAGCTTATCCCCTCATAATTAATATCTTACCCCTTTTAATTAATATCTTATCCCTTTCCGTGTACGTAACTTTTTTTTTAATTTAAACAATATAAATTATTATCCCTTTTAAATTTAATACCCAAGGTATTGAATATAATAGGTAGTTAATTAATTAATTAATTAATCAAAATTATAACATTTAATTAATTAATGAATACTTAATTAATATCATTAGATCAATTATTGTTTAGTTATTAACATGTTAGGAAAAATTAATTACCTAATAAATCTTTTACTTAATAATCCCTAAGTATATATTCTACTAGGGTTGTTACATACATCCACCCTTCAGGAAACTTTGTCCTGAAGTTAAGGTATCTTATGGTACAAGGAAAAGAAATATGGTTCACACATTCATAACAATTAACCGACATTATCATTAAGTAAGTCAAGAAAAATCATACCTACTAGTGTATATGTACAAGAAATGCATGTGTAGCTAGTACATACAAATCTCGTGCATGTACTAATAATCGAAACTGTCATCCTTTAGTAATTTATGTATGCCTCCAATCCAGTCAGCAAGACTAGTCTTTTATAAAAGACAACAAACCAATCAATTGTTTGAGAAATCCTTTAATTACTATTATCCAGTTCAACAATGTTATTTTAAACAAATGTGGTTTAGTTACAAAATTATGAATATTCATATATATACATTTCTCTTTTTTTCTTTGAAGGGAAAACATTAAATTCCACCACAAGACAGATCTCCATACTTTCTCAACTATTACTACTCATCCTTCCTCCCTAACCTACTTCCATCTCCATTCCTACCCTTCCTCTGCTAGACTATCTTGGAGCGTCAACTATATTGACCTAACTCCAAATAGAACCCATAAGCAGAAGTGTCGATATCTCGACCAATCTTCCCTAGTAGGCATCTGACAGTCATCATCACACATCTTGGGGAGCATGAACTAACACCGTCCTCCCATGACTTCAGGTTTCAGAGGATACATGGTGGGAAATGCCTCCACCCCTCCTAACAAGACTAGGGTCCACACCCTACAATGGAATACACAGCGGCATCGTGTTGTTGGAGGTTTTGTCATCGTTTATTCAGTTTTGGGCAGTGTCATCACCTGAAATAATGCACTGGTCCACATATCATAGCAATGCATACAAACCAATATAATTTCACATACAATATTCATACCATAATATTTCATGGCTGGTGGTCATAATATCCACTTTCATCATCTTTATCCTTTGGCTATTTCATAGCCCATAACCTGTAGATTAGTCTGTAACACAAACTCATACATTTCTATGCATTATCATCATGTAATTGCATACT
>ML781629.1:560942-588183 GCA_009831015.1 Picea engelmannii | reverse complement strand
GACACCCATTCATAAGATTATCATTTACCCAAAATAGATTGCATCATATCCGACATCATTCTAATAGTATTTTTAAACATTCATAAAATTCTTCATTCTCACAATGTGTCGCATCATATACATCATCATCAATAACATTTAAAGATTCATAAAATTTACATTCACGTAATAGATCACATTACATACATCATCATCAATAACATTTAATCATTCATAAAAGTTCATACATTTAAAGTTTAGGTGTATCACTTAATAGTTTCATTGTGACTAGAAAATAAAGTATATAGGCCTCAAGTAATCCTGGCTGTCTAAGTCAAAAGGTGGTGTTACATACACCCAACCTTCGAGAAACATGTTCTCGAGGTGGTCAAAAAAGTGAGGGATAGTCTCGCCGTAGTGTCTCGGAATCTTTCCAAGTAGTAGATCCTGGACTATACTTGTCCCACTGGACCTTAACTTGGTCTACCAGACAATTCCTGAGCTGTCAGACTCTATGGTCCAATATGCGTAACGGTTATACTGTGATGGTTCCCACGTCCGATACCTGCAATTCCTTCCAATTTATTTTATGTGATTCATCAACAACATAATGATGTAAAACATATACATGAAATACATTATGAGTTTTATGCAAGTGGGGTGGCAGTATGAGACGATATGCAATGGGTCCAATTTTCTATTGGATCCTGAATGGTCCTATAAATAAGGGTGACAACTTTGTCCCCTTCCTGAACTGTATGGTACTCTTACTAGGCCTGATGCGAATGAAAACCTGGTCTCCCATTTCATAACTTCGGTCAGTCCTGTGTGCATCCGCATAGATTTTCTGCCTATCCTGTGCTTCCTTTAGTCTCTACCTAATCTGAATCACCTATTCTTCCATCTCTTGAATCAATTATGGCCCAACTGTTATTCATTCTTCTAGTCTATCCCAAATCAATGGAATTCTACATGGCCTCCCATACAAAGCTTCGTAGGGTGGCATTCCGATGGAGCTATGATAATTGTTATTGTAGGAAAACTCTACCAAAGGTAGGTACTTCTCCCACTAGTTTTGATTATCCATTACATACATCCTAAGAATGTCTTCCATGACTTGATTTACTCTCCCAATTTGCCCATCTGTTTCAGGATGATAAGTTGTGCTTAAGTTCAACTGAGTCCCCAACACTGACTGTAAACTTGTCCAGAACCTAGAAGTGAATCTGGAGTCCCTATCTGAAATTATCTTTTTAGGTATCCCGTGCAAATGGATAACCTCGCTTACAAACACACGTGCCACATTAGTGACATCGTAAGTGTGTCTAACTGGAATAAAATGAGCACTCTTGGTTAACTTATCCACTATCACAACATGGCATTGTGTCTATGAGATGTGAGTGGCAACCCCACAACAAAATCCATAGAAATGACTTCCCACTTGGACATAGGGACATCATGTGGTTGTAGGAGGCCTGTTGGGTGATGGTGGTCGGCTTTCACTTGTTGACACTCCAGGCATTTGGCAATGAAATGGACTACATCGCGCTTCATGCCTACCCATAAGAAGAGCTTCCTCATATCTGTGTACATCTTATTCACACCCATATGCACACAATAAAGTGCTCTATGGGATTCCTTCAGTATGATGCTTCGAATATCTCCATTCTCAGGGATGTAAATCCTTCCTCGATATCTTAACAGTCCATCTGTTTCCAGACTATATCCTTCATACTTTGGATCTAACTGCCTTCCTCTCTGGAGGTTTGAAGTAACCTTTAAATAACAATTGTCTCCTGGGAGTTGTGTCAACACATGTTCCCTCAGATTGACCTTTAAGGTTACCAAGGAGAAGATACGTGGTCTCCTACTCAAGGCATATGTGACCACATTTTCCTTTCCCTTGATGTACAAAATACCAAAATCGTACTCACTGATAAACTCACTCCATCGCCTTTGCCTGGAATTCAGATCTCTTTGAGTGAAGAGATGTTTTAAACTTTGATGGTTCATTTTGAGCTCAAAGTTTTTCCCAACAAGATAGTGCCTCCAAAGTTTTAGAGCTAGCATTACAGCTACTAACTCTAAATCATGAGTCCCATATAGCTCCTCATGTTTCTTCAACTTCCTTGACGCATAGGCTATCACTCCTCCATCCTGCATTAGCACGACCCCCAACCCTTTCTTCGAGGCATCTGTGCAAACCGTGAAGTCCTTTTCCATATCCGACACTCGTAGAATTGGCGCACTGGTTAGTAACCTCTTAAGCTCAATGAATGCACTATCACATTCTTTTGTCCATTCATACCTGACCCCCTTGCATTGCAAAGTGGTGATGGGTTTCACTATGTTTGAGAATCCTTCCACAAATCTCCGATAATAACCTGCTAGCCCCATGAAGCTTCTCACCTCATGGGAATTTTTCAGCACTGGCCACTCCATAATGGCCTTTACCTTTTCTGGGTCCACAAAGATTCCTTCGCCGGAAATGATATGACCTAAATAATGGATCTCTTTCCGGAAGAAGGAACACTTCGACAATTTCCATACAATTTTTTCTCTCTAAGGAAGGAAAACACTATTCGCAAGTGTTCCTCATGTTCTCTTTCATTCTTGGAATAGATGAGGATGTCATCTAGAAAGACTTGTACAAAATGGTCTAAGTACTTCTGGAATACGACGTTCATGAAGCTCATGAATACTGCTAGCACATTGGTCAATCCAAAAGGTACTACAACAAACTCGTAATGTCCAAACTAAGTTCGAAAGGCAGTTTTTGGGATATCACCTTCCTTAATCCTTAACTGATGATACCTTGATTGCAAATCAATCGTTGAGAATACTGCTGCTCCTTTCATCCGATCGAATAGGTCATCTATTCATGGAATCAGGTACCTATTTTTCACTGTAGCATGGTTCAAGTCCCTGTAGTCTATACACAGTCGTAAGGATCTGTCCTTCTTCTTTACAAAAATTACTTGTGCACCCCAAGGTGAGACACTAGGCCTTATTATCCCTAAGTCCAGTAACTCTTTCAACTACATTTGCAATTCACAAAGCTCCAGAACTGTCATCCGATACAGAGTCTTGGAGGTTGGTTCTGCACCAGGTTTTATCTCAATAGTAAAATCAAGCTCCCTCTCAGGAGGTAACCCTGGTAACTCATTCGGAAAAACATCCTGAAATTATGACAATACTAGGTACTGATCCAATGAGGGTCCCTTATTTTCATTTACTTCTTCCACTACATAAAGTTGACACCCTTGCCTCAAGCATCACTTAACCTTCATAGTTGATATAAAGCATAACGACACTTTTCTCTGTACACCCTGGATCTCTACTGGTCTTCCTTCATCATCGACACAAAGCACCCTCTTTGCGAAACAATCTACCAAAGCTCGCTGAGATGCTAACCAATCCATTCCAATGATTAGGTCATACACCCCAAGAGCAGTGACATATACCTTCAACCTAGTAGTACCCACTCCCAGGTCTACTATACAATCATCAACACTAGGTCCTATCTCTTTTTTTTCCCCCGAAGCCATCTCAACTTGTTTAAAGTCATCGTGCTTGTAGGCTGCCAACCCACTCTTTTCTAATACAGATGGTGAAATGAAACTATTCGTCGCACTAGAATCAAACAAAATCTTAACATTGATATGATTTAGCATACCTAATGACTCCACCACCGTGGATTGATGTTCGGCCTAGCGATTATTAACCGTTGTGTAAATCTAGTGGCTGCTACTTGATCTCCCCATCGGTGCCTTTCCTTCTCTATGCACGAACCCTGATTGTAACTTTGGGCAATCACGCTGGTAATGGGGTCCTCCACACCCCCAAAAAGTAACATGAGATTGAACCTATGCATTGTTATGTGATTGTCTCTGAAATGAGTTCCTTCCCCTAGAGCCCCTTCCCCTACTCGTTGTTCCCTGAGATGGTCATGGACCTGTCTGCATCGTTGGCGATGAATGAGATGTTGTACTCACTGCCATTGAAATCCCTGTGGCTACTATCCTTGGAGTGGCTCTGATACCAATTGTTGTGGCCAGTAAGAAAATATCAACAAGCCTAGTAAAAATCCTTACAATTACGCATAACATTTCTAACATAGAATTTCGAATTTCTAAGTGCGTAAATAATTCATTAACTTCAAATAAGCATATAAATTTCAGCAGAATTTAACATTTAACATTTAACTACAGCATAAAATTAACTTAGCCAATTCAAAAACAATTTACCAGGTTCTGATGCTAATTCGCCTTGTTGCCTTGTTGTTGCCTTCCTATTGCCTGATGCACTGACCAACATTGCCCAAACCTACTATCCTCCCTTCCAACTAGGACAACTACCTAGCTCTAGGATATCATATGGATATCCTAGCCCCCGTGCCCAAAACCTCCAGCAAACCGGTGCCTGTACTGATCCAATCCAACTAGTGAACTCAACTCCTCCCCTCTCCAATCCAAGGGAAACCTCAAAGAAAAATAATAATCCCGTAGAATGATTCCCCTTCGTAAACCTCCTTCCCCTCCATATCCTTCCTTCACCGCCTCTTTCATTTACTTCCTTATCCACCCATTTATTACCTTATCCCCTCATAATTAATATCTTACCCCTTTTAATTAATATCTTATCCCTTTCCGTGTACGTAACTCTTTTTTAATTTAAACAATATAACTTATTATCCCTTTTAAATTTAATACCCAAGTTATTGAATATAATAGGTAGTTGATTAATTAATCAAAATTATAACCTTTAATTAATTAATAAATACTTAATTAATATCATTAGACCAATTGTTGTTTAGTTATTAACATGTTAGGAAAAATTAATTACCTAATAAATATTTTACTTAATAATACCTAAGTATATATTCTACTAGGGCTGTTACATACATGTAGCGAAACACATGATATTATTACAAGAATCATAGACATGCACTTAAATACATCATTTAAACATTAAGCATAGAAAAGATACGTATCTCTTAATTGAATACACCAACTTTGTGCAGAACTTCCACGAACCTCCCAGCCTTAGACCACAATGCTCATCAATCTCAACAGTGGGTCACCCCTGAGCTAGGACTAAAATCCATTGAGCAAGGGATTTCTAGTATAGGCAGGGACAACATGAAGTTGCATAGTACAATGATAACGATTTCCTCCAACGAGCCACTTATGACCACAACTCACAGACTCTCATTCCCCACATGCTTGTCCCACCATAGGAGTATACACCATCACTGTCCCATAGCACATAAGATACTTCACCTCCCTTTCCAGGGCTTCAAGAATAGGCCGAATCATGAATTCTCAGAGCTCTATAGCAGCTACTAGACTCCCTCTAGGAGAAATCACTTCCTCATCACACTCTCTCACCTAGAGAGAGTTTCTTGTAGGCCTAAAAACATGCCTATTCTATCCACGGGTATCACAACCCACTTCTTCACTCCCGCTCTCATAGAACCAACAGTATCTCTAGTGAACCCATTCAAAATTTGGCTAAGGTACATGTATGTTGCTCATTTCAGAAATGCACATGATATGGCTCAATGCCGATAGGTTCCAAAGGTGCGTGTGTGCTCAAAGGTGTGTGAAGGTTTTAGAGGTTGCAGAGGTCAACGAAGGAGGGATAAAAATGGTTGTTTGCATCACTTCTCACTCTCTATACCTACGTGAGTTGGGATCATGGAGAGAATGGTGAGCCAAACCCCACAACAATGAATTCCCCCCCATAAAAATTCATGCACCCAGGTTGACACATGGATCTCTTGGGAGATCGTCCCTTTCCACTTGGATTTCATTTCGTTTTCACAGAGGAACTCAAGATATCAAGGTTTATTAACCAACTATATTATTTTCAGGAAATACATTATAATATTCCCTTGGGTTAAGCCCTCGAGCTTAGCCCCTTTCTCCTAGCCTATCATCCCCCTTCCCTTACCCATCCTAGTGGAGCTTAGTCCCCCATAACTTTTTATTCGTGGTTAGTCTATACACAACGATGTTGTGATATTAATAATATGAATATTTACAAGTACATAATAGGCTCCTGGCCTTTAACATCTAGGCTCTTCGGTCTAATAAAAACATAAGCCTACCAGCTTATAATTACTTGGCTCACCATCCTACAAAACATGTTACATTCATAATCACAACCGGGGCTCGACCTTGGGATATTACAAAAGTAACATTGTTTCAAATGATTCTCCTTCATTTTTAGAGACATTTTCTCTACCTTTTCTCTGATTTGATTGGTTCTTTCTTCATTCACTCTCATAGTGATCATACTTTATGCAATAAGAACATTGAATTCTAGAATTTTCTGTCCATTTTCTCCCTCTTCATCTTTGATTTTGTGGGTCTTTAGACTAGTGTTTTTGTTCCTTTGTGTCTTTGTCTTACGTATTATGATTTCCTCTGCCTCTTCCTCTTTGATTTATAGGTTTTTCCTTTGCCTTTATATTTTCCTCTCGGATCATTCTACTTTCATGTAAGTTGAATTGGATTGCTCAAATCTTACTAGACTGCTCTCCAATTTGTGAAGAGTCTTACTCAACCTGCTCTGATACCATGATAAATTCAGATATAAAGAAAAATAGAAATACATGAAAAACAACAATCAGGGCTTCAATGCCCTACTTTATATTAAATAGAATACACAAATTACAAAAGGATCCAACATATAATTGAAATAATGCACACTTAACTAAAATGGAATTGATAAAAAATAGAAGTCTAACGACGAATTAACTCAGTGAGTTGGAAGACAATAAAATTGTTAGGATATTTAGACACTTAGGATTTCATTAAGATCTACTTGGTCTAATGTGTCATTAGGTAAAAATGTGTTTCCTAGTGTGTTTATTTAGTATGCATTAGTTTGCATTTGTAGTTAGGAAATCTGACGGTCACGATATGTTCCTGACATAGAGTGATTCAATGGTTCATACTCTCCTAGATATTAATGGCCATTGATTTGTGGCTTAACACCCGATTGGTCCATGATCTCTATTTAAAGAGAATGGAGGGTCATTTTCCAATGATCGATTGTGAGAAACGCTCTTGTAAAATCTCTCTGTAATCTTTTTCTTTGCATTAATAAACTGCTCCAAGTGGTCGCGCTGGTTAGGGTCATGAATGTTTCCCCATAGGGGTTTTACCACGTGAAAACATCAATGTGTTGATATTTGATCTGGTTATGTGAGTGGTTACTGAAGGTGTCCATCCTCTGTTGGAATACCCGTCTTGTCTAACATGGTATCAGAGGTTTTTTGAAGACCCGCTCCTATTGTGGATCGAGATCATGAAACCGAGTTGTCTCATCTCCATTTTATGTCATTTGCATACATTTTTGGGCTAAGACGACTGTTCCATTGCGTCCAAAGAACTCATTTCATTTAGTAACACTTTTCGTTTCACTCGAAAATGTTTCTATTTTCCCAATATACGACCATTGCAGTCAGATCTGGAGGTATAAAGTTTGAATACTCATTTTTTAAATTTTTTGCGGGAAGTATTTTGGTTTTGTATTTTTTTATTTCTGGGTTGCTAATATTTTAGATCTGTGTATTCTCTTTTCCCCGCACCCTATGCGATCTCGAAAAATAAAAAACATATAGGAAAAGGTGCATCTTTCGGGTAAGCTAACTGAGATCTAACCCTTGTTGTCATCGAGAAGCGAAATTTTTTTCTTATGTGAAAAAAGTTTTTTTAGCACGCTCTCCAAGGCCATCTTCCACAAAAACAACAATCCTCCTGCTAAACATTACAATATGTTTTGATAGACCATTTGGTTAAAATTTTCCTTATTAAGTAAGAGGTCCTAAGTTCTAGTCTATCTTTTGTAACTTTTTTTGAAAAAGTTCATGCAAAAATTGTAAAGTGTATTTCACTTCAAGTATAAAAGTGAATCACTATAATTAGCTTTAATATTTTATTTTATAGTTATTTGTTTTGCATGCATCTTTTCTTTATAAAAGTAAGTCCCACTTCTGTTTATAAAAGTGGGTCACTTCATAAAGCAACTTACACTACCACGTGGTCCTTTGGTTACCATTTATGCATTTTCTTAAAAAGGACATAGCTCTCACATTCGAAGTCCATTTTCAGTGTCATTTTTTTTTAAACCACATAAATTTTTGAGCTCTTTCCATTCAGATCACCAATTTTAGTTTTTAAATCTATATTATCTGCATATTTAATATATATTCTACAAGTAATCTCTTACTTACCAGGACCAACTACTTCCAATGGAAATCCCATATGGATGATTTATTAAGAAGTAAAGGCTTGTACCAAATTACCTTGGGAAAGGAAACAACACCCACTGATGATGATAAGAAAACCAAATGGGATAATAGGAATGACGAATCATGTGGATTAATCAGAATGCCCATCTCTCCTGATTTAAGGTTCCACCTTCAATAACTTGATCAACCCAAAGAAGCTCGGGACAAGATTGAATCTTTGTTTGGTAAACACAATATTATTCGAGCACAACAATTAGAAAATCAAGTACTGACTTTAATTCCAAATGATTTTTCTTGTATGGAAGACTATCTATCTGATTTTAAAACACTTAGACTTTTATGTGAAGAATGTAAGATAAAGATAGAAGAAGATTGTTGCATCTATCTTATACTTCATAAGCTAGGTAGTGCATATTTTGTGTTTGTATCTACCTTTTATGCCATGTAAGAGGCTCTAGGGGCAGCTTATACAAAACCCAATCTTGAGAACTTTTTTGATGCTTTGATTAGAGAGAAAGATAAGCTTATACAACTTGGAGTAATCAGCACTGCGAGTACCTCCAACAAAGCCTTAGTTGTCCATAGAAAATATAAACCCAAGAATACCAAGAAGAAACATCATTGCCACAACAACAAGAAATATAAGGGTCCCAAACCCACTCATATAGCTTACGATCCTAACGGTTAAAAAGGAGGAAAATATAAAAGTAAGAATACTAACATACATTGCAACTTTTGTGATAAAGATGGTCATGATGAGTCTAAATGTTTCAAGGAGATGGCATATTTAGAAGCAACGATGAAGAAGCACAACATCAATATTGATTCTACTTCTTCTTCTTCTTCTTCTTCTCATGGACATGCACTTTCTTCTTCTGGTTTCTTCTTCAATGCAAATTCTACTTCTAATTCTACTTCTGATGAATGGCTTATTGATTCTGGAGCATATTATCATATGGCTAAGGATAGAACCATATTTCCACTCTAAATGAATGTAACACCAAGAAAATATTTGTTGGTGATGATAGATCTCTTAGTGTTGAAGGATCTAGAAAAGTTCAAGTAGAAAATGGTCATTTCAATGATTTGTTATGTCTTCCAAGTCTTTCTTGTAACCTTCTATCAGTATATCAAATCACTCATTTAGGTGAAGGTAAAACCGTAGAGTTTTCACCTCACCAAGTTGTAATCAAGGATCTAAAATATCCTAAGCATGTTCTTGCAACTGGAATTGCTGATGATATTACCAGGTTGTACAAATTTGACAACTTTGGGTCATCATCTTTTTCATCATTTTTTGTTGTTCATAGCGATGACTTGAGCAAACTATGGCATGAGCGGTTTGGTCATCTAAACTATTACTCATTGCATCAACTATGTAATCAACAAATGGTGACTGGTCTTCCTCTTGTTTCATGCAGAGATGGTGTTTGTGCCAGTTGTGTTCTTGACAAACGTGCCTCTTGGCACGCCTTGGGTCCTTTGCAGTTTGTTCACAGTGATTTGTGTGGTCCATTTTCTTCTCCTTCTTTTTCTAGGTGCAAGTATTTCTTAACTTTCATAGATGACTTTTCGAGACGTACTTGGGTTTATTTCTTAAAACTGAAGAGCAAAGTTTTTGACAAGTTTTTGGCCTACAAGGCCCTTGTAGAAAAGCAATCTAGACATCAAATTCAAAGGTTAATAACAGATAATGGAGGCGAATATGTGAACAATAATTTTACAATTTACTACACTACACATGGAATCCAAATGCAACACATTGTTCCATATACACCACAACAAAATGGTGTTGAGAGAGAGAACCACAGATTAAAAGAAATGGCAAATTGTATGATCCAATCTAAGGGATTAAGTCTAAAGTATTGGGCAAAATCCATCAACTGTGAAAATTACATAATAAATCGCACTCCCACAAAGGCTCTTAAAAACATTACACCAGAAGAAGCTTGGACTAAAATTAAACCAGATGTAAGTCACTTCTGTGTATTTGGCAGTATAGCATGGGCTCACATTCCTAATGAGAAAAGGAAAGCATTGCAGCCTAAAAGTGAGAAGTGTATATTTGTTGGTTATTCTGAAGATGTCGAAGGTTACAGACTTCTTCAATCACATTGTAATGAAATTATTATTAGAAGAGATGTTAAATTTGATGAAAATCTCTTGGCCTGCGAGCCTAATTCGATGTTTGTGCCTTCTTTGGCCTTCGATCCTAATTCAACGGTTGTGCCTTCTTTGGCCTGCAAGCCATCTTTGGAGTTTGTGCCTTATAATGATTTGGTTTCTTCTTCAGATGATGACAGTGAGGATGAAAATCCACCTCCTCACGCTCACCCTCCTCCAGATGAGTCCTTTGAACATGAACCAACACCAGCTCCACCGCTTCCTAGATGGGTCCGTTCTGTTAGAACCCTATATAATAGGGGATCAGTTTTCTGACTAACATGTATCTATCTCAGGCATTATGTGTTTTCTCACGATGCTGGGCAAAGGCGGCAGAAAGCGTTCGACACTCACCCAACATAAGATGAGTTCTTGCGCGCAAACTTCAAAGCGCGTTCCAGTGCATTTTTTAGCAAAAAATGATGGTTTGGTTTGAATGGCGAAATTTTTACTTTGGTGAGTCGAATATAAGGTTGGGTTTACTCGCCAAAATTGGGTTTTTATAACTTATTTTGGTGAATTGAGCAAAAAGTGGCCCCCCTCGGCCTTTATGTAGAAGTTTTATGCAAAAGTTAAAAAAATTATTGTCCAAAATTTAATATTGGGTGAGGGCCAATCTTCACGCATTCAACACCAAGAGTTAGCACCAAACCAACAACAAACCCACAAGCGCGCGCAACACCAACACCAAACCCCAAATCCCAAGCCTCAGGCTCATTTCATTAACACAACCTATAACTGTTGGTTAATATAATTACCTAAAGTTCAGTTCATGGCGTGGATGTGGGATATCGCTCGCAGGAAATTAAAAAATATATAAAACGCAGCTGTTATCCCTTGCCCGATGTTCGAACCAGTTTTCAAGGTGTCGATTGGAGCCATGCATCTGCACCAACGACAGGGGTTTCATTCCCACTCACTGTTTACTTTCTCAATTGTTGGACGCGCACAGAAGTGGACGATCTACAGGACTCTCCATGTTATAATGTAGCCATATATTCCATGCAATTTCATGTGTGCGCAGATAGAATTGTTGATCAGTATGAAGAGGACTACGACAACGAGGATGGATAATGTGTTACAAAGCGGGGATTTGTTTCTGCCAAAGTTTTAGTAAGGCATTGAAGAATTCAGCCAAGTGGAGTTCCTTCAATCTTTGTTATCTCTCTGGATGGTTGTCTCCTCATGTGCTCAAAGGAAAGATTTTGTTTTCACCTTTCAGTCACTGAAGAATTTACAACCAGCTAGAACCGCTTGCTTCATTTCAATGACGGTTAAGTTTCTCAGCCTATTAAATTGTTTGTGAAAGATCATGGACAGGTACTGAAGCTCTGACGGTGCATGTGAGCACAGACCAAGTCTCGGATTAAAAAGATAATGCATGCTGACGAGGACATCGACAATATTGCACAGGCAGTGCCTCTCTTAGTATCAAAATCTTTGGAGCTATTTTTACAAGACCTCTGTGATCGAACTTATGAAATAACTCTTCCGAGGGGTGCTAAGACTGTGAGTGCTTCACATTTGAAACAATGTGTGCATAGGTACAATGTTTTTGATTTTTTACGAGAGATAGTGAATAAGGTCCCAGACCTGGGGGGTTCAGATGTTGCTACCAGTGAAGAGAATAATAGTGGTTGGAGAAGAAAAGATCAAGAAGGACTGCATTTGGAGCAGTTTTCCATGGTATATCAACACCTCTACTTGGGATTACTGCAAGAACCATGGAAACTACCATTACCAGGGAGGAAACAGTACACCAACTTGCATCTCTGCTTCTAATCATTCTGGGTGCTAGTTATGTTCTATCGTTTATCATTGGAAAAGGAGGTCACGGCCTTTCCCACAAGCACCAGACCTGATAAAGACAACGATGATGATTGTCAAGTTGTGTGTGAACCTTTTAGCCAGTGCTGATGAAGCCTCCAAGAAGCAGCCAGAGGATGAAATTTTCAGTATATGTCGGGAGGAATACAAGGACAATGAAGAACAAGGTATTAACAATCTGTTGACCAGATCGCTTTCAGACCAAGACCGTCTATGCCTCTACGCTGCAATGTTCACGTCACTCCTTTACCTCCACGCGTCCTCCTCCCCTACGTAACTCCCACCTACCCCACCTACCTCCACTACCCATTTCCCTACGCCACCATCCACTAATTCCATTCACACTCCCTCCCACCTTACACTCCCATGCAGCTCCTTACAACGCACCCCTCATCCACCATACCACAAAAAATCAATGCACCATGTTCAATTCCGGACCCCCCCGTGAGTTCAACATTTAACGAGGGGGGGGGGTCCAGAATCATAAATAAACCTCATACAAATTCGAACGGCCCGGATTCAAGCACCAAAATCAACGAACCAGGTTAAATTCCGGACCCCCCTGGGTGGTCTACATTTAACGAGGGGGGGGGGGGTCTAGAATACCGCTCTCCTGCCAAAAAACCACTTTCCCTAATTTTTGCCAATATGTGTCTGTTTTACCACGTCCTCTTCCAGGTCGATTTTTGAGCAAACGGAGACAAATTTTAAAAATCCGAGAGAGAATTTTTCTCAGCACGGGCTGAGGAACAAAAACCTCTTTCTGTTTTTGAAACGGGGTCACGAGCAGAGAGCATCAACGACATCTTCGAGGCCTATTTTTCCAGATTTTTCATTTTCCGTTTCAGTCCCGATCTTTCAGGAGCTGTCACGGCCAACTGGGGACGAATTCGACGAAACCAAAAGAGGTTTTTGTCCAACACATGCCCATATACAATAAAATCTTTCATTTTTCACCCAGGTGTCATCATTGAAGATAAAATTATTTCTGATCGGACCCCTGTTTCGCAGAAAAACGGTCCATTTTTCATGGCAGGAAAATCTGAATTATGTGGGAGTGGTGGCTATTTTTGGCTGAGGCGGTTGAACCGACTCTCGGAACTTGATGAGGAGATATATACTATTTATTCATATGATTTTAATGTAAAAGGGTTCGACCGGTGAGGCTCTTTGCGAGACTGTGGGCTGTGTTTAGCCAGGGAATGTCTCTGTAATTTTTAATGATTGATCAGCAATGAACATATTTCTTTTACAGGATTCCTGTGTGGTGATAGTGGTGGTGTTCTTTCTCTATTCAATGTTTTTTCCTGTGATCATTATGCTTGTTTTCGTTTTCTTATTATCATAAGGAAAGTAATAGAGGTAGAATTTATCAGCAGATACTCTGCCTCTCGGCTTTTGATGATCTTTATGTTTTCTATAAAATCTTAGTTCAGGAATTCTTAACTTCTCCTTTGCCTATGCTTTTTCCTAACCTATTTTCCCTCAAATCGATGCCATCTAAACTTAATTCGATCCAATGTTGCCACTACCTTTCCCTGTGAAAGAACTGCATCCAGATCTGATGTAAATCACATTTTTTAAGCACAGACCCCATGTGCCCAATGTCCCTCCTTGCTGTTCCAAAACATCATTTAAAAACCCCAACCCATGTTCTTCATAACTATCCTGACACCTATTCAAAAAAAGCTATATCACACAGAGAGATCCCTCTCTAAGTCTTGGAGGGCTAGATCCAAGACTAGAAGTGGTTTTGATGTTGCCTCTGTGACTGCCTCACAACCTTAGGCAAATTACAGAGTGCTAACACGTTCAACATGAGAAGCAGCTGGAGATCTTTTCGGTGATCCTTCAGATCAATGTCGAACACATTCACAGTTCCAGCGAGCCTCTTCTCTTTTGGCTCAAGTTTCAGAAACTCATGATCCAGAGACATTTGTAGAAGCTTTAGGTCATCCAAATTGGGATACATCAATGAATGAAGAGTATCATTCTTTAATGGAAAATGATACTTGGGATCTTGTACCTCTTCCAAAAGGAAGAAAACTTGTTAGATGAAAATGGGTCTATAGAACTAAGTATGCATCAGATGAAAGTGTTGAAAGACACAAGGCTTGGTTAGTTTCCAAAGGATTATCCCAAGTTGAAGGAATTAACTATAATGAAACATTTGCCCTTGTAGCCAAAATGAATTCCATCCACCTTGTTCTTGCCCTTACTGCCTCACATAAATGGGAGGTCCATTAGATGGATGTTAAATCCGCCTTCTTACACGGAGATTTACAAGAAGAAATGTACATGGAAGAACCTCCTGGCTATGTCCATAATGAATCTAGCCTTGTTTGTCGCCTCAAGAAATCTCTTTATGGTCTCAAGCAAGCTCCCTGAGCTTGGTATGCCAAAATGGACAACTTTCTTATTGCCACTGGATTCTCTAGATGCCATTCTGATCCTAATGTCTATACCAAGAAAGTAGGAAGCCATCTCATAATCCTTGTCCTTTATGTTGATGACCTTATCCTTAATGGCAGTGACTCAAAAATTTTAAACCATTTGAAAAAAATCCTTAAGAAACAATTTGAGATGATAGACTTAGTATTTTTTCATTATTTCCTTGGACTCTAAGTTTTGCAAACCAGTGAAGGAATTTTTCTTTCCCAGTTTAAGTATGCATGTGACCTTCTTCGTCGCTTTCACAAGGATGATTGTAAATGAGCCCCTTCTCCCTTCCAGTCTGGAGTCAAGATTACTTCCACCTATACTTCTCCCGAAGTTGATGCCACCCTGTACCATCAGTTAGTTGGTAGCCTATTATACTTGACTCATGCCCATCCTGATCTTTCCTTCGTTGTTGGTCTTGTTGCCCGGTATATGCAAACACCCCATGAAAGCCATTGGAAAGAAACTAAAAGGATACTTCTCTATGTCCGTGGTACAATTCAGTTCAAGATACATTACAGTTTAGGGGGGACTCCTTTATTGGTTGGTTTCATTTATTCATATTGGGCAAACGACCTTGATGATCAGAATTCTATTGCAGGTTATGTTTTCAGCCTTGGTTCAGGACATGTCACTTGGGCCTGTAAGAAACAACATACTATTTCACTTTCTTCAATAGAAGCAGAGTACTGAGCAGCGATAAATGCAAGTCAGGAAGCCTTGTGTCTTTGACAGGTCCTTTTAGAGTTTGGATTCTAGCAACAACATCCGACCAGCCTTTGGTGTGACAATCAGAGTGCCATTAAGCTCGCCAAACACCCTGTGTAACATCAGCATAGAAAACACATCGAGCTACACATGCAGTTCATCAGAAAGCTCATTCATGATCAAGTTATTGAAGTGTTCTTTTGTCCTACAGAAGAGGAAGTTGCAGACATTTTTACAAAGTCTCTTACAGAAGTGAAGTTTTCCAAACTTCGATCTATGTTAGGAGTTCAAGAATTTTTCATTAAGGGGGGATAGGCTCTAATGCCTCCTTCCTTCTCCTATTGTGCCACTATTGTAAATCCTTCAATCCTATCCCAAGTTGTTCTTAAGGGGGGATGTTAGGATATTTAGACACTTAGGAGTTAGTTAAGATCTACTTGGTCTAATGTGTCGTTAGGTAAAAGTGTGTTTCCTAGTGTGTTTCTTTAGTATGCATTAGTTTGCATTTGTAGTTAGGATATTCGACGGTCACGATAGGTTCCCAACATAGAGTGAATCGACGGCTCATAATATCCTCGATCTTAACAACCATTGATCCATGGCTTAACACCCGATTGGTCCATGATCTCTATTTAAAGAGAATGGAGGTTCATTTGTCGATAATCGATTGTGAGAAACTCTCTTGTAAAATCTCTCTGTAATCTTTTTCTTTGTATTAATAAACTGCTCCAAGTGGCTGCATTGGTTGGGGCCATGGATGTTTCCCCATAGGGGTTTTACCACGTGAAAACATCGATGTGTTGATCTCTAATCTAGTTATGTGAGTGGTTATTGAAGGTGTTCATCCTCTGTTGGAATACCTGTGTTGTCAAACAAAAACATGATTAGCAAGATTAACTCTAATGTTTATGATACCTGATGTGAAAATCAGTAGCAAATTCATCCTCTAGAAAGAACTTCATTTGCATGAGAAGTTTTCCCTCTCTAGTGATAAGGTAAGTAGTGATGATACCTTATCGACTTGTTTTCATACACATGTCTAATAATGTATCATGTGTAAAATTTGTGATTTTTCAATGTTAATCAGGCACATTTTTCACCGTATGGGAGATAAGGAGTTCTTGTTCATGGTGTTAGGGCTCATATAACTTTAACTAGGAGACATGGACCACTAGGTGAATATCAAATTCAAGAGGAAGTTCATGTTTGAATGCATTATTTCCCATCTTTTAGAAAATTTAATAGGCATAATATCAAAGTGAATGGAGTTCAATTTGTGGTGCGTAGACCCTTAAACACATTTGAAGGGAGATCCAACCATTATATTCAACATAGAATGGAGTTTGTGATTCTTAGACCCCTGAACGCATTTGAAGGGACATCCAAACATTATCTTTAATCTAGAATGGAGATAGAAGTTGATGGTGATCTCTTAGTTCCTTCACTTGCTCTTGATTTTGTTGTAACATGATCTTTTGGAAAAAAGAAGTGACTTTTTATTGGGTGTTGAGATGCTACTAGGAACTGGGAGGTGATAGTATGGTTGGAGAATGATATGGTGCTACATGTTGATGCCCATAACAATTTCAAAAGGGTGGGATAGTAGAAATGATTGTTTTACACACACCAAAAATTTGTTTACATGCACTATTAACATTAAATAATGTTACATATAAACACATCATTCTTTGGCTTAAAATAGATACACTATCTTAGCAAACTAACAACCACTTGAGAGAATATCTCAACCACACTCGAAATTAGGGGCCAACTAGTTGGACATAATCTCTCATATCCAACTATATCCAACAACCTCTTAAAACATAGAAACAAACTCCTTATCTAGAGACAAAGTCTACCTCACACTTACCAAAAATAATAACAATAACAAGTATAATCACACATATGAAAACTAAAAGTTAATAATTCCAACACTCCCCCTTAATAACTACTTGTCCTAATCCTTGTAATCAAGAACCTTGAACAAACCTTGTAATCAAGAAAGTCTATATATATTCTATCCTCTCTCTTACATATTGTACCTCGATCATGTGGTCATCCATAAAGTGATTTGAGACAACCACTAAAATGAAAAAAAAAAAAGGAAGCGAAATACTCGAAACCCATGAAAGCATACACCAGAAAAAGGCCAAGGCAACCATCTTAAAATGTTTATTTGATATTCTATTACTTTTTGTAATTTCATGAATACATTAAAAAATTCATAAATATATGTCAATAATAAATTTATTATAAATTATAATGTAGAGAGAAACTCCACCATGTATTACATGGTGTGAAAAGAAAAAAAAACAAATAATAAAATGATAAGAAATACTCTAAGGAATTTAATAATATAAGTATGACATTCTCAATTATTTTAAAGAAAATATTCCACAACATGTCCTAATAGTTAGATGGCAAACTAAATCATATAGAAATATGATTGATACCTGCATAGAGATTAAGATACACTAAACATCAAAATAAAGTATAAATAATATAATAAATTCTTTTATTCAATTTCTATTACATGCTTAGTTTAGGAGATGTCCTACTAAGTCTTACTATATGTACAATATTACAATATTACATGTAAGTCTTACTAAATAGAAAAAAAACTAATTAATGAAATGTCCTATCATATGTAAGTCTTAGTTTAGGAGATGTCCTATTATATTACATGTAAGTCTTAGTTTAGGAGATGTCCTATTATATGTACAATATTACAATAAGTCTTACTAAATAGAAAAAAAACTAATTAATGAAATTAAGTACATGATTTAGACAAACATCAATGGGGGAGAAATATGGAGCGTTCACGAAAATGAATTTGATTTGAATCTTCTTGTGGAATTTCTTTCATCAAATTTCCCATAAGGAGATTTTGCGTATGAAAGTGAGGGAGTGCTTCCTTAGAACAATGCAATGTATTATTACTTTTTGCATTTTGGTATCTTCGTACCTAAAAAAAATTGAACAACATACACAGTTTAACACACTGACCATAATATATATATTAAATTAATTATTATAACTATTCTATTAATATACCTTGGTTCGAAGGAAATGATTCTCCACAAGTAGCACTTCTTCCTGCAAATCATAAAATGTCAGAATTTTTTTTGAAAACCTTTCTTTCAAAGGTAAACAACCTTGTTTACTAAATTAATATTAATAATAACTTCCAATTCCATTTATGATTATAATATTAATTGAAAAAAATATATTAACATAATTTATAGAAGAAATAAAAATATCAGTTTTAAGGAGGTATCGTACCCTTTGTTGTAAAGCTTGAGTCTCTTGAAGAAACATTTTATTCTGCTTATTGAAAAATATATATAGTTAACAAATGGTGAAACGAAATTAGTAGAATAATTAAATATTGTTTGTTTTATGATCATAAAGACATTAAAAAAAAAAAAATAACGTAAATTTTCCTCCCACCTTCTGTAATCGAATACAATTTATTCCCCTTTGAAGACGTAGTTCAAGTTCGTTAAGCTCTTTCACACTTAAATTTGAAATATTATCTCCCATCAAATTCCTGTTTTGATATCATAGTTAGAAAATTTGTTTGTAAAACATTTGACAATTACAAAATATTATGGAAATTTTTGATATGTTGAAAAAATATTAGTCAAGGTACTTTAGTAATTATAGATCAATACGAACCTATTCGCATTGGTTAGAATGTCAATTTCTTGCTTTAGCTTTGCCCTTTCATTTCGGCAACGCTGTATGCATTAACATTAAAAAAAAATAATATATTACATAAACACTTTCATATTAATTTATATATGCATATACATAAAAGACGATTAATAATATTACGATCAAAATATATAAAATTTACTATTAAACAACAATCTGAAATGATACCTCTAAGCTTGATTCCGCTGTTGGATTACGTCGTATATCCTTAGCACACGTCCTTTTATATCTCTCAATTGTTTTGCAAACACTTTTCACAAACAATGAACAAATTTACTTTTCATCCGTTTATTCAGAGAATTTAAAAACATTTAAATATTAAAAAGGACGTTTTTAAAATATATAATTTTAAATAAAAATAAAATTTATATATATTAAACCTCCTCGTGATTATATATTCCCAAATTCAATTCCACATCCAGAACTCCTATAGTCAATAACAATATTAAAACTAAAGATCAATTAACACAAAATCCCAGCACAGCCAAGATCACTTTGCGAAGAACTTTTTTTTTCCACGAGTTATCACTTACATTACTGTAGCAGCCATTACATTTCGTCCCGGAGACCCAGCCGGAATTGAACTCAAGACCTCCTCCCAACATGGAGAAAGGTCTTTACCAACCGCGCTGTCTCACGGGACTACTTTGCGAAGAACTTGATATACTTAAATGTGTAGTTCGATGCATCATTTAAAGATAATCGTCTTTTATGTTTATTTTTTATTTGGTGTAATAGATTTTGTTAACGCTACCATGATGTTAGGTGTGATAACATACCATTAAAATAATAATAATAAAATCAGTTAAATTAAAAAAAAAAAAACTATGTATTTATTTATTTACATAAAAACATATAAATTAAAACTTAGAAATGTGATACTTCTTGATGTTTTATAGATTCCAATTTAAAATAAATTTAAGTTGATCTAATAAAGCTACCAAATAAATTAATAAATATGATATATAAAAGTTGAAGAAAATTCATCTCTTTTTTTTTTATGGTTTCACAAATTTCCGATTGTTTTTTCTTGTATCTTTGAAATTTCAATCTCAACTTTTTTAAATGTTTTTTTTGTAAGAGAGTGTAAGGATTTATATTACTGAAGATAATATGATACAAAAGGTGGGCCTCCTAGTCTGCCTAGAAGGAAACCAGGCCACGGGGTCCCTAGTTGCGCAAGTTGTAATTATTGAGGGATGGTTTTGGTCTACCACCAAGGGAAACTAGAATAGACCTTCCAAGTTTAGTTGGAGAAAAGAACATATATATAAAGGAAAAGACTAAAAACATCCTCCTAAACCAGAGAGAGAAACATATATGCGCTAACCTGACTAGGCCTGGCATGACTTCCTTTAGACGGGCAATTCATTAATCCAGAACAATGAAGTGTTTATGCACCTGGGGGTGCTTCTTCCCACCATCCACCTGGCTCTTGTTATCTTCCTTTTGTGGGGTCGTGCAATTTTTCCTGATTTGAGTTGGTGCACCATGAGCATCGACAGACGTGATGTCCATGTGATGTACATAATGTAGGTAGAGGTGGAATTGGGCAACCAAATGCTCCATCTTGCTTTTATGGTCCTTCTCTACCTCTACTAACATGAATTTGGTAATAATTTACAGACTGCTAAGGCAACGCAGGATCTCGTCCAACATTGTCTTGTTTTCCTTGTTCTCCTCTAGCCTAGATTTTTCACTCTTTGAAATTACTTTTATGATCATCATCTTAGCTATCCACGCCATCTCCACGGTTTTGTGGAAGAGGGTTTCCCTGGCTTGCGTGGCCCCCAGATCAGCTACCCAGTCCGCTTCCTATACCAATGCATCCTGTGCTTTAACTTTTCACTTGTTCTTTAAGTCGTTCTCCCACCGAGTGATGGTTTCCTTCCCCTTCGGCACAATCCAAGTATGGAAAGTTCCCTTCGCATCTTTCGCGACCTGCGCCATTCTTGTTTTCCGCCTCGAACTGCTCTAGACTTCCTTCCCACAGGGGGGTTCCTTTTGCTGTGTGTTATCTTAGACACAACATCCTACTCTGCGTGTCACATCTCCTATGTTGGTTACTCAACCTGTGCCTCACTTCCCATGTATTCTTCCTGTCCCTCCTCTGAAATCTATGAAAATCCCTATTGTTGTGCTCCTTATGAATGCATCTATTTCTGTTGTCCCTCTTCTTATTGACCTTTCCCCATTGTGAGCCCATCCTTTCAATCTTGGTTTTCTCATGGTGATGTGCACTTCTGTCAATTTTCCTCTTAAGGCTCAGATAGTCATGATGGGTCGTCCTTTGTCCCTGTGCGGTTACTTCCCTTGCTCGCTTGTGATCCGGTTGTACTTCTCTTTGTACTTGTACCTGTCCTGGTGGGTCTATCTGGGTTATCATCTACCCCACATGCCTTACATCATTCATTGCATGCGACTTGTTGCCTGGCCTTTCACTCATGCTTTCCCCATGCCTCTTACTGGCATACTGGCCTTGCTTTCGATCATCTATATGCTTCTTATTATAATCTTGCATGATGATTAGTGTCAGAGTAGTGGGTTCTCCTATCCTTCCTGGGGCCCGCGTACCTACCACGGGGCCTTGCAATATCCTCCTCGATGTGACCTTCCAAGATTAACCTACCTTCACGATCTTTTGTCACAAGGTGGTTGCAATTTGTTTTGAGTTGTCCATCTAGAATGATGATCCATGTGTCGTCTAGTTCCAGGCCTTCCTTGCTGACCCCCTCATTGGCAATCCTGTCTACTAGCGCATTTGCTGACCTGCGTACCCAACACAACTCCACTGTGTTCAGAGTTCTTAGATGTTCCTGGATTTTCTAGAGGGAGTGTGCTAGGCGCCAGTGGCAATGAACCTTGTCCACTCTGGTGCCATTTTGGAGTATTTCGTTGTATTGATAACCAGGGTGGAGTCACCTTCCACAATGATGTTTTTCATCCTTTTTCAACTTAGGATTTCAAGGCCAAGTCTAGGGCTCCAAATTCCACCTCGTTGTTGGTTGAGTTTCCTATGCCCCCAACGTACAGTCAAATGATGTTGTCTCCACTATCTCTAACCATGCCCCCTGCCCCTGCCACTCCTGGATTTCCTTTTGCTGCCCCGTCAAAGTTTAGTTTGAGGAACCCTGATGGAGGGGGAGTCCAGTTGTGGGATTCTATTTGGAATTATGGGTTGCTCCCTACAATTAGGTTGTTGCACCAATTTTTCAGTTGTAAAAGGTCCAAGATCTAGGAGTCTTGGTCTATGAGTTGCACTTTTTCCATCATGCAGTTGCGGCTCTGCACCTTTTCTCTTATTTGAGAGACTATTGTCTCCTTTATCCTCTCTGTCAGTATGATTTCATTCCTCAAGATGTTTCTATTCTTCTCTTTACAAATTTCCCAGATGATCATCCGTTGGTGATGGTTGTGTTGATGTTCCCCCTGATCCTATTGGCTTGGTGGAAGATGTATGCCGCCCAATCCCAAATCTATGTTGTATAACTACATTCGTCAAGGAGGTGGTTATTTGTTTCCTCCTTGTGTCAATAGAGATGGTAGTGAGAGATCCCTATGAAACCTCTTTTCATGAGGTTCTCCCAAGTTATAATTTGGTTGTGTAGAACAAGCCATTTGAACATTTTGATTTTTGGCCATTGGGGGATTTTCCAAATTTTTTCCCATTGTTGCTTCGAATTTTCTTGGTCCTCACCTGCGATGTAATACCATGCTTCTTTTAAGTTGAATTCACCTCCAATTTTTCCTTCCCCACCTCAATTGTTCCTCTTCTTCCGAGACCCCAATTTTTCTTCTTCCCTATTCCTCCTCCACCTCTTTCATCATTGTTTCGGCTCAGGATCTATTTTGTGGATTAAGTTTGTCCCAGATCCGCCACCTAGAGATGCCTTCCCTTTGTTTCCAATAATGATTGATTTTTGTTTTTCCTTGCCCAATCATTTCCTCTTGAATCTCCTCTCTGTTCGGATTTTCCATTCCGGGTTCCTATTGCCATGCGTCCTCCCAAAACCTTGTTGTTCTACCATTCTAGATGGTTGATCCCTCCCTTGCGCCTATGAACCGAATTCGCTCCTGGTCTCTTATGTTCGGGGAATACTTGTCCTTCCATAGTTTTGTCCATGGTACCAAATTATCTTTTACCCATCTCCACTAGAGCTTTGCCCCATAGGCTTCGTTGGTTACCTGTGGGTCCTGTAACCCCAGGCCACCTTTGATTTTTGGTCTACAAACCTTATCCCAGACCACTAGGGCCCATTTATTTTTATGTTCTGTGTCGCGCCATAGGAAGTCTCATTGGATGGCTCTTATATTTTGCAGAATTCCCTTAGGGGTTGGGAACAATGAAATCATATACGTCGAGATTGCTTGAAGAACCGTTTTGGTGAGGATAAGCCTTCGAGCTAGGTTTAGGGATCTATATGTCCAATTTTTTACCCTCTCCTATAGTTTGCTAATAACTCCCTCCCACGTGGCCTTGGTGCAGGCTTTGTCTGTCAGGGGGATTCCCAAGTATTTCGTTGGGATCATTTTGTGTTCAAAGCCTAGAATGTTGGCTAGGTTGCGCTGAATTGTTGGATTAGTGTTGAAGAAATATATCATGGATTTGGAGTGGTTTATTTCCACCTCTGAGAATTCCCCTAAGTCTTCTAATATTCTTTTGAAATACTTTTCTTCCTTTACCCTGGGTGTGCCATGGAGTAGGGTATCATCAACGAACTGTTTGTGTGTGGAGGTTGGATAGTTTTCATAAGGTTTGATACCTTTTATTTCCCCAGTTGTAGTTTTTCTTTTTATACTTCTTCTTAGCCCTTCCATCATTAGAATGAACAGGAAGGGGGAAAGCGGGTCCCCTTGTCTTATTCCTCTGGATGGACAGAAAGTTCTGGTTGGGGATCCATTGATTAGTAGTGAGTAGTTTGTCGATGAGAATAGAGTGACTATCCAGGTCATCCAGTGTTGGTCGAACCCAAAATCTTCCAGAGTCTTAGCCATGTAGTGCCAACTTATTTTTTCATAAGCCTTCTCGAAATCAAGTTGGATTATCATCCCCGCTCTCCTTTGGCTTTTCAATGTGTGAATGATCTCATGGGCCTAGATGATATTGTCCAGAATTTGTCTGCCTTCGACAAAACTCGCATGTTCCTGTGAAATCAGTGTGGGAAGTAGTGGCTTCAGTATATTGGCTATGACTTTGTATATTATCTTGTAAAATACATTGCATAAAGCTATAGGCCTGTAGCGATATGGGGTTCTAGCTTCATTTTATTTCAGGATTAGAGTGATCATTGTGGCATTTAAAACTTTCAAAATGGATGACGATATCCTGGAGTCCTCCATCACCCCGTAAATATCATGCTTAACCACTTTTGAGTAGGCTTTGAAGAATTCCACTATGAAACCATCCGGGTCTGGGGCCTTTTCGTTGAGCATCTCCTGAACCACTTGGTCAATTTCTTCCTTGGAAATGGGTTTGCTTAAGCCAACTTTTTTCACCTCTTTGACCAGATTCAATATGTGTTGAATAATTCTTTTTATGGCCTTCGATCTATCTAGGTTTGGTTCCTAGGTTATACCCTGGAAGTGGTTGACCAGTGTATTCTCAATTTCCTAGTGGGATTCTCTTTCGATCCCAATTTGATCCCTAATCTTCAAGATTTTATTGTGGGATCTTCATGCAATATTTGTTCTATGAAAAAACATGGTATTCCTCTCCCCTTCCTTTAGCAACCTTATTCTGGACTTTTGATGCCACAAGGTTTCTTCCTACACATATCTCACTTCCCATTCCCGGGTTAAATGGATCTCTTTTTTTTTTCCGATCCTCTATGTATTCCTCTTCGATTGTAAGGTAGCTAGAGAGGTAGTGGGGGGCCCCAGAGGGCCCACAGTGATAATACTGGAGTTCATTCAATGTAAGGTGGACTAGGTCCACTATATTAATAAATAAGGCCCACTATGGTAGTTAGATATAATAAATGGGTAATTAGATATAATAAATGTAAGAAGACTTCTTAGAAGGTTCTACTTCTAGAAGATTCCTCCTCTAGAATGTTCTTAGGTGATGGTAGCACTATATAAATGGATTCAAGCAATGTAATGAGACATGAAGAGAAGTATTGTATTTGGAGCAATAACTCAATAGGAGGATGCCCCCTCGAAGAGGAAAGTGAACAGGAGAGGATCCCTTCCATAATAGGATCCATTGTATGGTGTTTCCCTACCTCTAGGGTTTGATGTAATAAAGTTGTGTTTTTCTATATTGTTATTCTATATCTATTGTGGTGATTTTGTATTCATTCTTTGGTTCTTAACAATTGGTATCAGAGCACTTTCCTTGGGCAGACATTGTGGGAAAATATTTTTTATTTTTGCAGATTTTTTTTATTTTTGGAAAAATGTAAGGTAGCTAGAGAGGTAGTGGGGGGGCCCAGAGGGCCCATAGTGATAATAGTGGAGGTCATTCAATGTAAGGCGGAATAGGTCCACTATATTATTAAATAAGGCCCACTATAGTAGTTAGATATAATAAATGGGTAATTAGATATAATAAATGTAAGATGACTTCTTAGAAGGTTCTACTTCTAGGAGATTCCTCCTCTAGAATGTTCTTAGGTGATGGTAGCACTATATAAAGGGATTCAAGAAATGTAATGAGACATGAAGAGAAGTATTGTATTTGGAGCGGTAGCTCAATAGAAGGATGCCCACTCGAAGAGGCAAGTGAACAGGAGAGGATCCCTTCCATAATATGATCCATTGTATGGTGTTTCCCTATCTCTAGGGGTTGATATAATAAAGTTGTGTTTTTCTATATTGTTCTTATATATCTGTTGTAGTGATTTTTTATTCAGTATTGGGTTCTTAACAAGTGGCATCAGAGCACTTTCCTTGGGCAGACATTGTGGGCAAATATTTTTTATTTTTGCATATTTTTTTTTCGGAGAAGAAAAAAGAGGGCCGCGAAATTCTCGAATTTTTCAGTATATTTTTGTGAAAAATTTGAAGAAAAGGGTTTTATATCTGAATTCCTCTCAGAAAAAAATCCAATTTGAAAAACAAAATCGTCCGAAACGGAGTCGGGGAAGTCAAGATATTGAAGTTTCAAAATCTGCAAATTTTCAGGGATTTTTTCGGCGGACGGCGCCAGATTTTTTTTTTTTGGTAGCATTTGGAGGCCAAATTTTCCCAATAAAGTTACATATCTGAGTTCTTCTCACAATTTCACCCAATTTCAAAAAAAAAATCATCCGAAACGAAGTCCGAGAAGTAAATTTATGAGCATTTTAACTTCAACATTTTTTTAGGGTTTTTCCAAAAAAAACCGCGATTTTCTGTCGAAACTTATTGGGTCTATTTGTTGGATTTTTTTATGAAGGCTGTAGGAAATAAGAGTTCATAGGGTTCTCAGATGGCTATTTCCTCTCAAACCCTAAAATAAATTCTTGAATCATTCAAAGCCCAATTGTTTCACACATTGGATAACAGATTGGATGCATTTGTACATGGCCTCACAGACAGCGTCACACATGGCCTCAATGATAGTTTTCGTAGTATTCAAGATTCATTGAATAACATGTAGGAGAGATTTCTTATGGAGGGCCTCAAGGATGAATATAATCAAGAAATATATGCTTGGTATGATTTTGAGGCCGATTGTGATGATTGGTATATGGATAGTTGTCATTTCTGGGATGACAACCACTTTCATATTTTATTTGATGACTCTAATCCACCTTCTGTAGAGAGCATCAATGTGAAAAATCGAGAGCCAATGATTATTAACAGTGTCCATCCTGCATATTCTACAATGGTATTATTCCTTCCATATTCTGCTACGACCCTTTTCCACTATGTGGGTGGATATTCTTATTTGGATCCACATGACAGGTGCCAATATTTGGAGCATCATTTTGAGTTGGTTATTGGGTTCCAAAATCTTCCACGGGGAGTTCACATGAGAACTTGGACATGGGACTCTGGATTACAATGGTGGTCAGACTACATCAGCATGGTGGCTTTCCTTTCTACATGGGACCTTGGTTCTCCAGTCTTTTTCAACATTATGGTCCACAATTATCCATGGGACCCTGGTATATGGTTGTACATCAAGCGTTGAGGACAACACTTTCATAAGGGGGATGG